>BQNB010142663.1:0-17103 GCA_026074375.1 Tanacetum coccineum | reverse complement strand
TGGTGACACCAATTTATTTTTCCTAGGATTAGCTTACCTCAAAGTACTTTTCGTGATTTTTTTTAGAATTTTCATAATTAGTTTAGTATTTTTAATATTTAATTTGGATTAAAACTGTTTTTAATTCATAATAAATAAAATAAAAGTCAGAAAAATATAATTCATTTTTCAAAAATTATTTTTAATCATTTAAAACTGTTAAAAATTTAAGTTGCATTTGTAGGGGTTAAATTGTAGAATTTAGGTTTTTAAAGAATGGGTTTTGGATCCCGTTATCGTTTTCTTGTTTTAGCCTTTATTGCTTTCGTTTTTAGTTTACCTTTACTTGTTTTTGCATTTTATTAGTAGAAATAGAAAACCAAATCAACTTGTGATCATTCAAACACGCGATCACGAACGTAACCTCGATTTTTAATTCACGCCTCGTCGGGAAACGACCCGGGAAAGTTTTTTTTTGGGATTTTACTTTTGTCAAAAGTAACAATCCTTTTTAAAAATAAAAAAACCTCTTGGAATACTTATTATTGATATTATCCTTATATATTTATATTATATATTTTATATATAATTTTCATATATACTAAAGGATTGAAGTCAAGGCCTTAACAGCATTAAGATTATTTCCCTTAACAGCATTAACTATTGCTTTTGGCCTAGCAGTATTAAAATGTTTATCCCTAACTATATTAACCTTTTGATTAATATTACTGTTTTTAAATGCTGTGTTCTTATGAATGGGACTCTTAACAGTTGAATGTGCTGTTTAAGAAAGATATGACATTGGCCTAGCAGCATTCACTGTTGTTTTTTAGTGAGCAATATTAACTTGTCTAGTAGTATTAACCAATACTGCTGTTTTTGAAATATTTTGTCTAGCAGTATTAATTAATACTAAACCAGACTTCATTAGTACTGCTCTTGGAACTAAGTTCTTTTTAGCATAGGGGTGAGTCTTTTTAGCAAAGTTTTGATGATTCACCCTTTGAGTATTGTCCCAAAAAGGTTTTACCATCCTTTGATTTTGAAACTGTTTTTGATGGTACTTGCAATCAACATGAAAATTATCAAAGCTTCCACACACATAACATGCCTTATTAAACATCTCAAAATTGCTTCCTAGTTTTTGAGATGTCATATTGTTCCAATTTCTTTGATTGCCTCTTGGACTGTGAGTGTTTTGCCTATGTTTCACAATTTGTTTAACAGTTTTCCTAGTGATACGCGGAATATAATATATACTAATATATAATATACCACAAGAGCAATTAAGAAAATTTCCTAAGGAAAATAGGCTTGGAAGACACGTCCTCTTCCTCATCATCTGACACCCATTCTTCAATACTTGGGGCATCATCATACTTCCTAACTACCTTAGGCTCTTCTTTACTAGACATAGCTTTACAGTTCTCAACTACAGGCTCATTAACAAACTCATCTAAACCAGTAAAAGTCAAGTCAGGTGTTGGAGGCATGAAATCTCCTGTGTAGGGAGGTGGAACTGCATTATAATTTTCATAGCCTAAACCTTTCTTGCAATTGTCATCTATCTGACACTCTATGAGCTTGTTTAAACTTTTAGATGCATGTTCAAATTTATCTACATTAAGTTGAATGCCATCTTTTTCTTTTTGAACTATTTCAAGCTTTTTCCTAAGCTCACTAATAGTTATTTCTTCTATATGAATTACAAATTTTAAGCCCTACATTAATATTTGTACAGTTAGCAGTATTAACTTGAGTGTTAGCAGTAGAAACTCCATGAGCAGTATTAACTGCTTCATTAGTGCTGCTAGTGTTGTTATTTAAAAAGGACACAAATGTAACACCCCTAAATTGGGTCGTAGCAGGATATGGGTTGGGGGTGGTACTTCATAGATCAATAACACAAGATATATATAAGAACGACCATTAAAAGCCGTTTAAAATGATACATTGGATTTAACAAATTGTTTGTTACAAAAGCTCGAAGCTTCACTTGTTCACTTGTTCAAAATACAAAGATTTTTAGCCCATAACAGATATACAAAATGTAATGCGACAAAATCTTTAATGCATGACATCCAAATCAAAACCACCAATGTATCCCTTGTACCTTATGCCTTATTAATCCCTTGAAAAACATTGCTTAAAACGTCAACATATAGTTGAGTGAATTCATAGGTTTATAAAATGTATAATGTAGGACCGCAAGATTTCCCCATGATAATGCAACAGATGCAAACATCATAAAATGTAATTACGTTTTCCTAAGCTCAAGACACTAAAGCTCGACATGTATGAAATGCAATATAAATTGCCAATATTGCCAGTGATGATGTTCTAACCCGCAACATCCTATGTCCGACATGGTATACGTTCGTTTTCCGGCAAACCGGCACAATGAGCATGACTCACCCAAACGGGGATGTCAATCCCAAATAGATCTATTTATAACATTCGCGCTCACAATAGTAATTGACAGTTCATGATAATGGGCACAGAGGGTTATTGCTACTTAGGCAAACACGTAATCGTAAATGTAAAATGTCTACTTGCGTCCAATTGTAAAACAATCATATGTTTCTCACCTCAAAACTTGTAAATCATTAAAATGTAAAATCTGGGGCTATGAACTCACCTTGAGTTAATGATAATCCAAATACAACAGAAAATGCGTCATGGAGATGACGGAATGCAACCTAGTTAAACGTAGATCGTATAAGTACTAAGCACATTGATTAAATAATGACATATACAATTCTATATAGCTACATCACCATCTAATTGCGTTTGCGAAATCGTATTTATAAAGTTAGAACGTTTATAAATATCTCAATAGTAAAAACGACGCAATTTCTTCGTTTTAAGCCTATTTCTTACGTTTCTTATGTCCACGCTTTCGTAGTAAGACGAGTTATCAAAATATTACATTTTCATATTTTTGACCTACTTGTGAACAGTACTTTTACAGTTCATAACAGTTTATAAAATTATTTTTATAGATTTAGTTATCGTAAAACCCGTAAATGTCGTATTTTATTCGTTATAGCTCCGTTTTCAGCGATTCTTTTGAGCACGTCTTTGTTATTAAAAGTTCTATCATATTAATGGTGTTTTAAAAATGTTCATGTCTGATATGAATAGTAACCTTTATAAAAATAGTTTTATAAAAGTATTTTTATACATTTAAGTATATAAACTCGCGTAATTCATAATTCTTCGTTATTAATTGAAAAATTACGATTCTTATTGTTTTGTAATCCTAAAAATATGTGTGATCTGAGAAAAATAACCAACCTTACATATCAATAGTATTTTATAACTTGTTTTTATAAAATTTATTTTATAACGCGTTTCATTAACGTATAACTTGTAAACTACGTATCTTCCTCGTTATTAATCCGTTTTTCGAGTTTCTTACCTTTTTGGAATTGTCATGAGACATAATATTTTATAAAAGTGTTAAACCCACTGTTTTGAATTCGAATCAAAACAACCCTTTTATATCTTTTATATAATTGATTATATACACTTGTTATATATACTTTTCCACTTAATAAAGTACCACAAGTCTTCCATAACTCTTTATATCCTATGTCTTATATGTTATAATGTCCATTAGTCCATAATTTATCCAAGTGTCCAAGATAACAAGTCCTTAACAACACTTATAAATCATAAACTTTCTTAAGTAACTTTTAATTAACTAGTTTATACATATACTTTTCACACTTAAACCAACATTGTACAACACTTATAATCCCATTATAACATGATATTACCAGCCACATAACATATGTAAAAGTTCATAAAACAATGATCATAAGCAAAAATCCATTTTACATGTTCAAAAGTATCCTAAATGCTTATTTGCTACATAGAACTTTTATATACATAAAATGATAAATGTAAAGTCATTAAGAGTTTTAGATAACCTTATAATGATGTAATATGGTAGACCACAATATCTAAACCCTTGTTTAGATATTTACCCAAGGTTTTTAAGACTTGAAAACCCTAATCCTTCAAAGAAACCCTAGCTTTCCTTTTCTTGCTTCAATCCTTGTAAAGGCTTAACCAAGCCTTTAAACTTCTTTGATATAGCTTAGATATAGTGTAGGAATGCTTGTAAATGTGTTATATAAATTTTGTATGGATTGTTTGTAAAATAAGGGGCGTGTCGTGGCTTATTAAGAGAGAAAGAAAGAATAGGTTTTGATTTTTTTTGTAAATGAAGTGAAGTGTGTGTTTATCTCTTACTAGTGCAAGACTTATATGTATCAAGGACTAGACAAATGATAAAACAAAGACTATAAGACCAAATGGTCAATTAGGGGGGGGGGGGGGCAACAATGAGTAAAACAGGGGTGACTAGTTGTCAAAACCACTAGTCATAAGTTAGTCTTCACTAACTCTTACTAGCACATGTTCCATATTTAATTCTAGTGTTTCTATGCTCCCTAATATGGACATGATCCCATGAATTCAAGGATTGTGTTTACTAGCTAAATTTCTTGCATAAAATGAAAGTATCACTTTGTATTTATAAGTTGTAAGTAAATGAGAAAGTGTAGTTTTTATTTAAAGTGTATAACTTTGAAATTGTATAAGTCTTGGCTTATTTATTCTATATGGGACGACATACATTACAACCATGGGTAAAGTTTTATGAAAACTTTGATCATTAGAAATAATAATGGTTATTTGTTGAAGCGTAGGTTAATTTTGGTGATTCCGGGAATGCCTAAACGCAATTTTTCGCAAAATGTAAACAATTTACGTAACCAATAAAATAAAATGAACAAAGTTAATAATTATCCTAAAAATAATTACTTAACCCTTGTTTGATGCAAACCCTTAATTGTTTGATGCCCGTTTACATTTAATGATCATTTTTAGCTTACGCGATTTAACTTAATAATTAGAATTAAAAGCAAACGCGTACAACAATAAAACTAAATAGTAAGTTTTATTGACATCGTAAATGACCCTAAAACACAAGGTGTTATAGTCTCCCCCCGTTAAGTGAGCCTTGTCCTCAAGGCTTAACACGCGACACTTGACGACGGTGCGGTCTTTGTGAAGAGGTGTGGATATTTCTTCCTGAATTGATCTTTGCGTTCCCATGTAAACTCAGGGCCTCGCCTAGAGTTCCATCGAACTTTGACAATCGAGACATGGCTTCGCCTTAATTGTTTGATTTCACGATCCATGATTTCGACCGGTTCCTCGACGAATTAAAGCTTGTCATCAAAATGTAGTCCATCCAACGGAACGGATAATGGTTCATCGGCATAGCACTTTTTCAGGTTGGACACATGAAACATATTGTGAACCCTACTCAGCTCTTCAGGAAGCTCAAGCTTGTATGCAACGGATCCAACCTTTTCCAAAACCTTGAATGGTCCAACGTACCTAGGGTTTAACTTCCCCCGTTTGCCAAAACGTACGACCCCTTTCCAAGGTGAAACTTTAAGCATAACTTTATCCCCAAATTGGAATTCCATCGGCTTACGCTTTAAATTGGCGTAACTCTTTTGCCTATCACGGGTGACTTGCATCCTTTGCTTGATCTGGATGATCTTCTCGGTTGTTTCTTGAAAACTAAACACACAGGTGAAACGACTACAACAGGTTGAGTTGCACTTGTCTAACCTCGGCCCAACACACAGGTGAACGACACTTTCAACCGTAAAGTGCTTCAAATGGTGTAGCCTTGATGCTAGCGTGATAGCTATTGTTATATGATAACTCGACTAATGGCAAATGGTTAACCCAACCCTTTCCAAAGTCGATCGCACAAGCACGCAGCATATCCTCGAGGGTTTGAATAGTCCTCTCGCTTTGCCCGTTAGTCAGCGGATGATATGCATTACTCATGTCCAGGTTAGTACCCAAAGCTTTCTGAAGTGACCTCTAGAAATGTGATGCGAATCTAGGGTCACGATCACAAATAATTAAGATAGGGATTCCATGCCTCGTGACCACTTCTTTTAGGTACATTCTTGCCAGTTTCTCTAGAGGATCAGTTTCCCTCATTGGTACAAAGATTGCGGACTTAGTGAGTCGGTCAACAATCACCTAAATAGTGTCGTATCCTTGTGACGACTTAGGAAGCTTCATGACAAAATCCATAGTGATGTTGTCCTACTTCCATTGAGGTATATCGGGTTGTACTAACAATCCTGATGGCCTTTGATGTTCTGCCTTGACCTTGGCATACGTCATACATTTATTAACATAGGTGGCGATGTCGGCTTCCATATTGGGCCACCAATATAGCTTCTTCATGTCTTGATACATGTTGTCAGAACATGGATGGATAGAATATTTTGACTTGCGGGACTCGTGTATGATCACAGTCCTTAAGTTGCCATAACATGGTAACCAACTCCTGCCATTTAAGCATAGAGTTCCATCCGCGCGAGGTTCTAACTTTTTTGTTATAAATTTCTCCGGATCCTTTGAGTTTTCAACCAACATGCCTCCAACATCTTCGTTTTTGATGTTCTCTGGTTTTCGTGCTTCAGTCTGAGCATTCAGGATTTATTTAGGAAGATCCAAGCCAATATTCATCACTAAGGCTCGAACTCTTAATGGCTTACTCCGCTCCTTCCTGCTCAAAGCATCAACAACAACATTCGCTTTCCCTGGGTGTTAACGGATCTCACAGTCGTAATCACTAAGCAGTTCTAACCAACGACGCTGCCTCATATTTAGCTCCTTTTGATTAAGAATGTGTTGTAGACTCTTGTGATTCGTAAACACCGTACAATTGGTTCCGTACAAATAGTGTCTCCAAAGTTTCAGAGAAAACACTACCGATCCAAGTTCCAAATCATGAGTTGTATAGTTCTTCTCATG
This sequence comes from Tanacetum coccineum, assembly GCA_026074375.1. Taxonomy (NCBI): domain Eukaryota; kingdom Viridiplantae; phylum Streptophyta; class Magnoliopsida; order Asterales; family Asteraceae; genus Tanacetum; species Tanacetum coccineum. The sequence continues at coordinate 10,260 of BQNB010142663.1, read as the reverse complement.
AATTTTTAATTAGCGTGATGCATAAGAAATTACTTTCTCTCTTTGCATTAATACAACACCCAATACCTTATGTGACGCATCGCAATAGAATACGAAATCATCGCTTCCCTCAGGTAAAGCCAGAATTAGCGCACTGCACAACTTCTGCTTTAATAACTGGAAAGCGGCATTCTGGTTGTCTCCCTAATTGAACTTAACTCCTTTCTGAGTAAGCTTGGTCATTGACTTGGCAATCTTTGAAAATCCTTCCACAAATCTTCGGTAATACCCAGCGAGACCTAAGAATTGGCTAATCTTCATTGGTGTCTTAGGGGATTCCCATTCCTTTATGGATTCAATTTTGGCGGGGTCCATGTAAATGCCTTGACTATCAATCACGTGGCCAAGAAATTGTACCTTAGGAATCCAAAATTCACATTTAGAGAACTTAGCATACAACTTCTCTTTCTTAAGCAATTCCAGAACTGCCTTAAGATGTTCTTCATACTCCTTCTTGTTCTTGGAGTAGATAAGGATATCGTCAATGAAGACAATCACAAATTTATCCAAAAATGGCTTGCACACGCGGTTCATGAGATCCATAAATACCGCTGGTGCGTTCGTCAAGCCAAATGGCATAACTTGGAACTCGTAATGACCATACCGAGTTCTGAACGCCGTTTTCGGAATATCCTCCTCTCGTACCTAAAGCTGATGATAACCTGATCGCAGGTCTATCTTAGAATAAACACTAGATCCTTGTAGTTAATCAAACAAATCATTGATCCTTGGGAGTGGATAACGATTCTTCACTGTCAGCTTGTTCAGTTCCCGACAGTCGATGCACATTCGAAACGATCCATCCTTCTTTTTGAAAAACAAGACTGGAGCTCCCCATGGTGAGGAACTGGGTCTTATAAAGACCTTGTCAGATAGTTCTTTCAGTTGCTCCGACAACTCTTTCATTTATGAAGGTGCCAATTGATAAGGTGCCCGGGCTACAGGTGCAACACCAGGAATCAAATCGATTTGAAATTCCACTTGTCGAGTCGAAGGAAGAACCAGCAAGTCCTCAAGGAATACATCAGAAAAATCTCGAACTATCGGTACGTCCTCAAGGCGCTTCTTCTCCGACTTGTCTTCCGTCTCCTTTGTAGTAACGTTTGCTAAAAAGACTGGACATCCTTTTAGCATGTATTCTTGTGTTTTGGTGTATGAGATAATGTGCAGATGAGCCTCATTTCCTCGGTTGCTTTCATCACCGTGAACGATCAGAGTTTCATTTCCCCAAGGGATACGAACGATCTTCTCGCCACACATAACGATTTCTTGGTACTTTACCAACCAATCCATACCAATTATAACGTCGAATCTACCAAGTTTTATGGGCATTAAGTCTATGTTGAATGGGTGGTTCAGGATGTTTAATGTACAACCCCTAAGGATAGTGTTCAACCCAATTATTCTCTCGTCGGCTAGTTCAACGTCATAATAGTGATCTAATGCAGGTGTGATATCAATTTGGGAGCTAAATACAGTAGATACAAAACTCCTATCGGCACCAATATCGAATAAGATAGAAGCATAGCGGTTGCTTAGAAGGAACGTACCCGTCACGACGTTGGAGTCTAGGTTTGTCCTCACATGCCCTACCACATACACTTTGGCTGGAGCATTGCCACCTCCAACTTGGTTACCACGGTTGTTGTTGTTCTTCAGCTTTGGACATTCCCTCTTAAAATGTCCCTGAACTCCACACTCATAGCAAGTAGGTTTTTGACCCGACCCAGTGCCCTTCTGGTTGTTAGCATTGTTGGCATTTGCCGTACTCCTACAGTCACGGGAAAAATGGCCAACTTTGTTGCACTTGTGGCATTTGGGAGCACATGGACCATCGTGGTGATAGTTGCATTTAGCGCATAGGGGTTTAGATCCCCCGTAAGGCTTCTTCTCACTAGATCCTGCAATGTAGGCCCCGCCAGTGTTCTGCCTCTTGTTCTGTTGTTGTTGTTGTTGTTGTTTTTGTTGGTTCTGAGTGTTCCTTGAGGTGTCCTCAAACTTCCTTTTACTCTCTGTCTGGCGTTCAGCAAAAGTATGGATTTTCTTATCCATTAGCTCGATTGAGATTTCAACTGCATCTTGCATTGTCTTTGGTTTAGATGCCACTACACTCCCATGAATCATGTCAGGAAGACCATCGACATCTTTTTCAATTTTATCAGATTCTTCGGGAAACATCCTCCCGCATAACAAAGAAAATTCCTAAAAGCATTGGGTATAACTTGTCAAGTCTGTACCCTTCACCTTCAGATCCCTAATCTCCATTTCTAGTTTCTTGATTTCATTTCGAGGACAGTATTTGTCTGTCATCATTTTCATGAGTTTTTTCCAAGGCATACCGTAAGCGGCATCATGACCGACTGTCTTGACATGGGTGTTCCACCATGTTAAAGCAACTGAATGGAGAGTGCAAGTAGCAAACATGACTTGATTCTCAAATGTACAATTATTGATGTGGAAAACAGACTCCATTCTTTCAAACCATTAAGATAGACCGGCAACTCCTTCCGTGCCTTTGAAGTTTAATGGTTGACATTGTAGAAAGTCAGTGTAAATACATTCACGGGCGGTTCGTTCTATCCTTCTAACACCCGTTCCTGAATTATGACTGTCATCGCCATTCGTACTTCTGTTAGCATCAGGTGCTGCCAAAGCGACAGTAACTCCTTGGTCAATCATTGTCTGAAGCTGGGCATTAGTGACATATGTGGTGTTGGTTGTTTCTGGGGCTGTGTTTGACCTCGTGGTTCTTTTTGGTGCCATTTTCTTCAATCACAAGAAAATATAATACTCGTTAGATTTCATAAAATCATAACCATGACATGACATATACACAATAAATAAAGCGAGATCACACCACACAGTGAAATGCACAACTGAATTGAAATTAACAATGGTGTAACTAAATCAACATTCATTCATAATAAATTCACTTACAGACATGACTAAATACCCTCCATTCATATATAAACATTGGAAGACATAATGACTTTTGTTTCAGATACAAAATGATCACAACAATTAGGTTACAAGATAAAAGAATATATACAACCTAAAGCCATACTAGCCGGGAGTTACCCGTAATACTTAGTAGGCTGTACAAAATAACTAGCCATAACATGATCTATGAACTGCTACCAGCCTCCTCTGGTGCATCTGGCTGTGCAGGACCTTTAGCGGGTCCCTACTGTCTCTCGAACTCTGTCATCTAGGTCTGAAGTCTCTTCAGTAGCTTTAGTGCCTTAATGAACTATGCCTGTCTCCTATGGTCCGTTGCTAGCAACTCTGTAATCGCCGCCTGTCTCCTGCGGTCCGCTGCTTGTAACTCTGTAATCATTGCCTACTGTGCTACCACCTGAGTACGTAATGACATAACCTCTGCACGCGCAAGGTCACTCGCATCCATGGATCGTCCCCAAGCCTCTCGAGACATCCTAGCCTCAGCCTCTATGAGCCTAGCAGTACGAGCATGTGCACGCCTATCCCTATACATCATGTTGAGCTGACCAGCCATCAGCTGTCGCTCATACTGCTCATCATCCAACCTTGTATAGATCTCATCTATGTCTTGCCTAACCCTAGTGGTAAACTCTGTCATTCGTCGACCCAACTCTGTGTCATCAGTCGCTGGTACCCCTGGCATGTCTACCAGCATCTCATCTCAAGTGTCGGTGATCCCATAACTAACATCTCTCTCTAGATCTTGCATAATCTCCCTGTACATGGTAGCAACAAAACCATAGTCCGCCCTAATACCTCCAGGAGGTCTAGCAGTGGGGGCAAACGAGCTCTCTCCTACCTCATATCTCAGACCGAGAGCGATACCTAACCTCTTCCGAGGCGGTAAGGTAACCTCAGGTCTGTCTGCTCTACGATCAGTAGAGAGTAGATGAAAAGGTGGCGATGAAGTAGGCAACGGTATGGGTAAAAGTGGTGGTGTCCCTGATGGTGGTGTATCTGCTCTGGTGTGGGAGAGTATGATATGTGGCGGTGGTGAATGGGAAGTAGACGGGGCCTCGGCTCTCAGCCAGATCATAGCAGCACGATATCCCAATAGATAAGTAGGACTAGCAGGTAGTGATGGAGATGATATAGGTAAAGGTGGTGATAGTGGTAGTGGAGATAGTATCGGGGGTAGTGGTGGCGAAGGAATATGAGGTAGTAGTGATGACCATAGGGAAAGTGGTGATGGTGGTGGAGTAGGTATAACAAGGAGTCTGGTAACCTCCGTATCAGACCAAAAGGGTGTAGGTGGCTCATCTCGGATTGATATCCTAGCAGTAACGCGGTAAGCAGGATGTGGTGGTGGTGTGACCGCAAACTCGTTGGTCTCAAACGGCTTAGTCTCCTTAGCAGATGGGGCCTGATCAACAGCTGGTAAAGCAACAGCTGTAGAGTTGACAGGAGTTGGGTGCTTCTCCTCCTCCTCATCCTCCTCAATATCAACATCATCATCCTCGTCATCATCGGATGACTCATCCTCATCATCGCCATCGTCTCCTCCGCCGGCAGGATCCTCCTCAGGGTCCTTATCATCATCCCCCTCCGGATCCTCCTTAGGATCTGACTCAGGAACATAGCCTGGTGAATCAGCGGTAGGTGAGGCAGCAGCAGGTAGGGGATGCTCCTCAACTAGGAATACCTCATCCTCTAGTGGCATAAACTCTGGATAAACCGGCTCTAGAACAAAGTTTGGTGAAGGTGGGTACTCAGGACCCGACACATAATCAGGAGACGGCGGGGCCTTAAAAGCAGCTACCACATAGGCATATGGGTCCTCTGGCATCACGGGTGGTCCATCGACTCCTAGTGATCCGATATCTGGCAAATTTGTAAATGGGCTGGACACAGCGGTGTATGTAACCGTGGAATCCTCAGAATCCGACATGACTGTATCTGAAAATTCAAAATAGCTTATATTAGTATTTAATATAAGACTCTTATAGTAATATACATTTATACCATAACATGTATATCAATTCTAAATGCATCTAGTCTTAACCAACTAATGCAACAAGTAGTGTATGTGTATATGTCCCAGGAAAATCCCTTTGTATGAATGCAATGTTTAAAAATGGTTATAATCCAGCAAAAACATTTGACCTGGTTCTCTATAACCTTGGCTCTTGATATCAATCTGTAAACACCCAAAATCTAGGGTCGCAACGGAATAGAGGCTATGGGGGTGGAACTTCATAGATCGATAACACAAGCATATATAAGAGCGAACCATGAAAAAGTCGTTTAAAACTGATACATTGGATTTAGTAAATTGTTTGTTACAAAAGCCCGAAGCTTCACATGTTTACTTGTTCAAAATACAAAGATTTCTTGCCCATAACAGAGAATCTACATACATCGCGAGTAACATTAGTTGAAACAATGTGTACAGCATGTAGAGTATTGTGCAAATATTTTGCGTCGCTTCCAATATCCTCCACAGAGTGAGCTATGAACCTATATCACAACTATCGAATAGTCCCAAGAGAATACTATACACCACATAATCCCATCATGTAACCGCACGCCCCCGCCCCGTACCCCGTACTATGCGCTGGCCCAATATACACAAGAAATCCTCCACTATAATAAATTAATCCCCCTAGGCTCCAAAAGAGCAATTAAGAACATTTCCTTAGGAAAATCCACTCTCAAAAATATACTAATATAATATATAAATGTATCATTAAAACCGGGCAAATATGATTCACCCGGGTCGTTTTCCCCAACGACTAGTGAAATTGAAACCTGGTTTAAGCTTGGATTTTGATTTGAATAAGCAAAATAGATGATTTGATGATCTATTACAACTAAATAAGAAGCAATAATTAAAATTGACAATTAAAAAACAATTTGAACAATTTAATCTAATACGGGAAGCAAATAAAACGCGACAATTAAGTAAGCCTACTAAATCTCCTAAAAATTCAAACTAAATTTCTAAACCTAAATTAGGACAAAAGAAAATTTTAAGAAAAAGAAAAACATTTTTTTGATTATTTTTTTAATTTATTATGAATTAAAAACTAATTTAATCTAATTAAATCCTAAAAAATAGCAAATTAAGTACTAAAAATTTAGAAAAATGATTTTTAAACTTAGAAAAGTCTAAAATAACATAAAAACTCAGAAAACTATTTTTAACTATTCTTAAAATTAAAGTCCTATTTTTAAAATTAAATTTTAAAGCTCAAAAATGAAAATTTAAATCTAAAAGGTGTAAAAATGATTTTACTGAATGTAAACCTAAAGCTATTTTTTATAAAACTAAAAACTATTTTTTTGTAATTTTTTAAAACTTTTTTCTATTTTTAAAGACTTTTCGAAAATTAAAACTTAAGAAAAATGATTTAAAATAATCTACTAACTAGAAAATTATGAAAAATTCAGGATAAATCATAAATCCTAACAGCTATAAGAGAAAAATAAGAAAAGTCCAAAAAGCTAAACGGATAAGCCCCTAAATAAGCTTAAACAGCTCGAAGTGGCTTATGGGCTTAAGGCCCAAACAAAGGGTAAATATTAAATGTGTACAATAGCTCACGGATGAGCTATTGTAGCACACTTGGTTAACACGTTGGGTCTTTGAGCTAGAGGTCTAGGGTTCGAAGCAGGCAAACCTCCTTTTTGCTTATTTTTTTGACTTTTCGCAAAAATTGAATATTAGAACTTAAAGAAGACTAATTTTTAAGCACTTTTAATAAAGAAAACATTAACTGAAACTGAGAAATAAGCTCAAAAACAGCTTAAGAAAAAGCTGTTACAGAAAGTGGGTGTTTGAGCTTACTTCCACTTAAATAGATGCACAAGCTTCAATATAAGCTCAAATCCAAAAACAAAATAAGTTCTAGAAAGCTTATGATGTGCTTAAGCTAAATATGAAAAGAGATTTGAGCTGGAAACACTAAAAGACAACTGAAATTGATGATTAAAGCAGCTAACTCAGATTATGACTCAAAGAGTTCAAAAACAAAATAAGCTCAAATGCTCAATAAGCCAATTCAGATCCTATAATTTTGAAGATAAGCTAACTAATAAGCCCTAATGAAAACCTGCTATCCAGTTTTTCCAATAATCAACAAAATTAAGCACTTATAAAAAAAATATCTACACTACTTATTTTTGGTCTTTTTGAGTTTTTGATGAACTTTTTGACAGCAAATGCACCCTAAGATTTAAGCTATAATTGAAAATTAAAACCTAAACTATATTAAGCTGATCCTAATCTATAATTAACTTGAATTTTAAAAACCTAAAACTTAAATTTACCAACTAAAATGAAACCAAGAGTGACAGCAGTGGTAACTTTGTTACCACTGCTAGTGCAAATGACAGAAGGCAAGAAACAAATGTGCAGGTATCCTAGAGGGGTAACCTGCACTTAGACACTCTACTTGAGTATGGCTAAACACAAATCAAGCACAAACCAAGCCTTAAGTAGCTTATTTCAATTTTTCACAAACAAAAATAAGGAGAAAAGGTCCCCTGGTGCTGAGAGTTAGGATTAAGCCTCAACATGCTTAAAAGCTTGAACTAAACCTAAAAACTTGCTCAAAACCTAATCATTTATGAAAACTCATCTGACTAAAACAAAAACATCAATTGTCATTGACTTTTGAAGGTCAAAACATGCTGTTCCAAACACTCCTTTATAATAAGGCAGATTTTGATTAAGCTTATTATATTAAGATCTAATGATCTAATTCTAATTACCAGATAACTAACAGCTTTTAACAAGCTTAACAAACATTTTTCATTAATCAAATAAGCTATATCTAAGAATCTGATTCATCTAACCAAAAGGAAATCATTTAGTCACTTTGACTTTTGGTGGTCAAACAAAGCTAAACCAAACACCCCTTTAGGAATTGACAGATTTAATAAAACATTAGAATATAAGATTTGATTATCAAAACCTTATTACCAGATCTTAAACAACCTATATTAAACTTAATAAACATGAATTAACAACTGAATAAGCTAAATTCTAAGATCTATACTAAAACTACTTGTATTTTTTTTGGTTTTTATGAAATTTTTAAGACAGAATATGAAATACTATGATCTACAACTTATAAGCTAAAAACAGATTAATAATAATAACTAATAAGCAAGATTGAACTCAAATAAGCTCAAATAAGCAATTAAGCTAATTAGCAGATCTAAAGTAATAAACTATTATTAAGCTAAATATTGAAAAACAAGGAAAGTAAAAGAAAACTTACTTGAAGCTTTAGCTAAACAAAAGCTATTAGGCTCTTTAGAGCTTATCTACTAGCTCTGACTTATTTACAATAAGCCAATAATAGTCCATGAGAGCTCTTCCAAAGCTAGCTCTCCTTCCATAGCTTATTTGTCCAAAAGCAAAGGTAAATAGGATTAACTGATTTTATGATTTAAATATTTATTAAGACTGAATTAAACAAGCTCAATCACTACTCAATTATTAGCTTAGAGACTAATAAGAGCTTATTTAGTAGCTTATGATCTTTAGCCTATCATCTAGAGAAAAGTAAGAGCTTATGAGAGTTAACAAAAGAGCTTATGACACAATAAAACTGAATTTCATTAACAAAAGACACTGATTACATTACTTAAAAAGGAATTACAAAACATTTAAAGAAAATTTCAATAAGCTAAAATGAAATTTTAAGCTACCTAAAAGCTACTAAAAAACTAAATGATGTGTGTGTGAGGTGAGAGCCTATTTATAGCCAAACCCTGAACCTTCTAGGCCTTCCTTGTTGTCCACGCTCCTTTCAATCATCACCACACGATTACCCAATCATTGGAGAGCATTTAATGGCCGTTGGATCTCTAACTATCTCACACGGATTGCCAATGTGGCAATCCGTGATTAAGACGTTTGTGCTAGTTATGTGAGTGCCTCAAGAGTAAATTTGAGCATCCCTTTGTGCTTTCCCTTCTTCCACGTGGCTTTGATGCTTAAGTGATCAATTAGGGCCCTTGATTTGACATAATAAACCCTGCCATAGTGAATAAGAGGCCTTGAATTGTCTTAATTGACCCTTAATTATAGAAAGCCCTTTGTTTTGACCATGGGGTAACTGGGGACGATGATGAATAGTAAAAAGGCTTTGGCGCCTTTTTATAACTGAATAGGGGGTAATTTGTTTTAAATTTTGGAAGATGGCACTTTTGGTCCTTGTCTTTGGTTTATAAAAGGTGTAGGTGTAAAGTGACTTTCGGAAATGGCAACAATGGCCCTTGGAGTTTTATGAAAAGGGTAATGGACTAGATAATGGGCTTTTGGATCCGGGTATGGCTCATTTAGGCTTAGGGACCATTTGTGGATTTTTCTAAAACTTGGAGGACTAAAGTGGAATATTTTGTCCTTTTGTGGTTGACTAAGGTTAACCAAGGACTAAAAGTTAACTTTTCCTGGCTTTGCTTCCGGCTTTTGTTCACTTTTCCGATCTCGTGTCTGTGTTTGCTTGATTTTGATGGCTTTCTTATGATTTCTGATATATCCGTTCCTTCACACACAGAACACAAAAACAAGTATATTTTTGCCATTTTTCACTGTGTTTTGGGTTTAATTGGGTCATTTTAAGTACAAACGGATATGTGTATTTTACACTTATCAAATAGCTTGTTGAAACAATGGAGAGATTCTTATCCGGATAATGATGATTATGACCTATATGATGATGATATGTATGAGAATCATGATTTGTTCGAGCATCTGCAGTCTATTTGTGATTATCTTGATATCACGGTCTGTGGCAGGAAGAAGAAATAGATTTTTTGATGTTTGTTGAGTCCATTGTAATATAGTCTTAGTAGTATCCTCCTTTGGAGTAGTTGTGCTTATTATGTTTGCTTCTATGCCTATGTAACGGGTTGAGATGTGGGACTCACCTACATCCGTTGTACTGAATCGTTTTTTGGAGTAATATATTTACCGGGGAAACCCTTTACCCAAAAAAAGTATGATATTTCAGTTCAAATGTACAATGGAAGGATAAGTAGAAAGTAATAGATGTGCGATAAATATGGAAGAGGTTAAGGAAATATGGGAGTTGATCGGAGTTTCGTGGGTTTTAGTCGGAGAAACGAAGAAAAATAGGTTGACAGAATGTGAGAATTTAATGAGTGTATTACCGAAATGAGATTAGTAGAAGTTCTAATATGGGTAGAAGATTTGATAGAGTTAGTAACGATGGCGTGAAATTTAGTAAATTTAGTAAAATGCTTCGG
>BQNB010142662.1:0-17103 GCA_026074375.1 Tanacetum coccineum | reverse complement strand
AGCAGCATACACAAATAATGGAGGCACGATAACATTATCGTTCCCTTCACCATCTTTAAAAACCGGATGGTGCCCCACATGCTTCCATATGGTTGTAAGACCAACAACGTACAACATAGTCGGATGAACAGGACGGAGGTCGATTACATTTTCACATAACCGATGAATGTCCTCGGCGCGAACGCCAGTGGCAGAAGGATCCGCCAGGCTAGAATCCTGATGCCTCCAAGGCATGGCATCCGGAATAGCACGACGGTCTATAAGGAAAAACCGGTCCTTCCAGTGCTTTAGGCTCGTGCAAAACTCGTTAAAAATCTTGTCGTGACCTCCCTTCCCCGAACGGCACTCGAAGGAGAACCAGTGCCCCTGTTTATTAAGTTTATAAAAGGCACGAAATAGGTTGACGGAGGGATTTATTTCTAAACTACGACAGTATATCTCAAACAGGGTTACTCGATTCAAACCTAATAGAACTAATTAGGAAATATGTACACGGAAATGTTTAATAACGCCGAGGAGAAAGGTAGAAAAAGAAACCCTAACACCCGACAGCTCTAAATACTGGTCATATATACCTATCTTATCAGCCGGAAGCATGTTCATAGTCAGGCCGGAGGGAGGAATGCAAGGATGAAGGTCTAAAGGAATAACGTATTCAACAACAAGGTTGTTAACCTCGTCGGAGGTCAGAACGGATGGGTTGACGTGCATGTCAAACTTCGGAACGACAGCGTCACCGGCACTTTGAGATCCGGAAGACATGTGGTGCAGGAAAAAGGGAAGGCAAAAAGAATAAACGACAAAAGGACGAAACGCACCTGAAGGAAGAAGAGTCCGGAAGAAGAGCCTAGAGGGAGAAAATTTCAGTAAAAAAACATGAAGCAGTAAAAAGGCGACTGAGGTATATATATAGGCGAGTAAAGAGGTAACTGAAGAGTCATGATGTGACTAGGGCTGACGTGGAAACATCTCGACCGCATAAAAAGGACACGTGGCATCACCGTGAATACCAAGACAAAAACCACACCCGCCTCAAGTAACCGCCTTCAAAAAAAAGAGTAGGGGAGGGGCAAAGTTACAAAGCTAACACTCGAAGCCCCAGAATAATTTAAGTATCATACAATCACCTGAGCAGCTGATCACATGATACTGGGGGGACATGACGACGGATGTACCCAAAACGTACACCGGAGGGTTACCGGCAAGCTTTCTGGAAGACTATCCGGAACAACCAAGCACGCTTCTTGATTCCGGGTTTCACAGAATCCTTTTCTCAAGGTACACCTAATACCTGACAAGAATACTAGGTATAGCCTAGGGATCCATGCCTCATAGTACAGCTACAGGAGGAGAACAGTGCTTCAACACTGTTCCCCTCTTCGTGTATAAATACCTTTTACTCGCACACATAAGCCAGGTTGAGATTTCTAATCACATTTTTACTTTAACATTCTATCGGAATATCCCTTTACTTATCCTCGCGCCGAAGCTTGGTCTTGGGACTTCCCCAGGACGAGGCTAACGCGTCTGTTTCTTATATTTCAGGAACGTGAGGAACGTTAGCTCCATCGGACTCGGACGTTCCGACAAAGGGTGAATCTTTACTTTAACAGTATCATAAGCCAACACATTATAAGCCACACTACAAAATAAGCCACACTCATGTTAAAAAAAAACATACCCGAGCTCCAGGTACAGTTGAGTCGTCGTGCTCGTGCCGTCGTGCAAAAGTGATGTCACATCACCACTTTTTCCCATAACACCAAAATACACGAAAACACTAAAAACAGGCTCCCTGGTTAACACCAACATTTATGATGTTATGGGGACCCCACTTTATCTTTTTTTATCTTTCTATACATAAAAAAAACTTTTTATATAAAATTCAAATTCTAATTTCATTAATAACTAAAAAAACATTACATAAACTTAAAAAATACATAAAGTTAAATAAAAAAATACAATAAACTTAAATAGAAAAATACATATAAAAATTGCGACAACAATTTAGAAATTAAAATATTTAGCCCGGGCCGCATCTTTCAAAACCTCGATCTTCGCCGCGTTCGCCGAGTTCATACCCGTAGTGTCGAAAGTTAGTATCTTTAATTCTTCGTTTCTTTTTTGAATTTCGCAAACCGCGAGACGCGCGGCTAGCTCGCGCTCCATGTGTTTTTTTTCGCTTCACGGTCCAAATTTATTTGTGTTTGCATCAACTCGGTAAATTGCTCTTTTTGTGAACCAAAAGTGACGGATGTTGAGCTTGTAGAACGTTGAACTTTTGCTTTTCGAGGAGCCCCGGGTGGACGCGGGATAGCATCCTCTCCAAACATTTCCGGATCTTCTTCTCCGGTTACCCGTCCTCGGGATCTTCTTGCTTGCGTAGACTCGGAGTTTTTCCATTTGAATTCATTTTTCAAAAAAAGCCACGCACTCCTATGCGTAAATTCTCTTCCATTTTTATCTTTAAAAAATATTAGTACCCGTGCGAAAAAATCGTCTTCATTTTCTCCACTTAGAAGTTTGGTTTGGTCATAAATCGAGTTAAACTTTTGTACATCTCAATTCATCGGCGTCCACTAACCCGTCAACATATTTTTGTTTCGCACCTTCCAACCATTTTCCTCGGCTCGCTCGTTGTATACGTCGAGAATTTTGTACCAAAAAGTATCTCTCGCTTGGTCATTCCCATTTTTCGGATCTTCGGATATTTCTATGAAACATTCCGCCAAAAGTTGTTCCTCGTCTTGAGTCCAAAAGGTGCGGTCGGTTTTTCTTTCCCGATTATCATTTTTTTGACCCGTATTTTTCTTGGCCATGGATTTTTTTCGGCCTTGTTTGTGTGACGGGCCGCCCTCGTCGGGTTCATTCGATTGTTGTGGTACTTGAGACGAATGTTGAGGATATTGTTGAGATTGTTGGAATTGTTGTGATTGTTGGAATTGTTGTGATTGTTGGAATTGTTGAGAAGATTGCGTTTGTGAAAACCATGTAGAAAATTGCTCGGGAGTACAATTCATGAATGGGTTTGGAGATGGGGCTTGGAAGTTGGCGAATGGGTTTGGTATATTGGGGCGTGTCGGAATTTGATTGGTATTAGAGGTGATGGAGTTTGCGGATGATGGAGTATTTGGATTAGACGAAGAGGAAGAATTAGGTAATTGCGTATTCGGTATTTGTAGCTCGTTGAAGTAGTTGTTTATCCATTGGTTGGGATTCATTTTGGTGAAGTTTTATATAATTGGAAGGGATGGTATAAAAAGATAGAAGTTTTAAGAAAGTATGGTATAAAGTGGTAGATGTGTTTGGTTTTTATAGTGTAAAAATGGGTCAAAAATGAAGCAAAAAAAACAAAAAAAAACCCGGCTAGTTTAGAAGCCATAAATATTTCTAGTCGTTGCCTTCCATCTACAATTTCAAATTTCAAAAAAAATTAATGCACAAAAACGCCAAACATGAAAACGCGAGTCTATTGTGGTCCTCGCGTTTTCGTGAGGCATTTTCGCCCGACCATCTCGGCATGTTCTACTGGCACAAGATACGAAAACACTAAGTCTGTTGTGGTTCTCACGTTTTCGTGAGGCGTTTTCGTGCCAAAATGCCACTTTTTTCATCGTACCGTGGCCTTTAATGGTATTTATGAAATTGATATGATTAATCGTGTGCCAAATGTTAATTTAATTTATACTGTTAGCAATAAAAGAGCCAAGCATAACTTGGACTCTACCTATTTGTGGCACTGTCGTCTTGCTCATATAAGCAAGAAACGTATTAAAAAGCTGCAACATGATGGGCTTTTAAAACCAACGGATGAAGAATCTTTTGATAAATGCGTATCTTGTTTATTAGGCAAGATGACAAGGAAATCGTTTCTATAACACCCTATGTTTTTCAGGTCATATTACGATCCCAATTATTTCATTTTCCTTTTTATTTATTGGGTTTGTGTGTTTACTTCCATTTAAACTGTAACGACCCAAACCTGCTCCGGAGAGTAGGCCAAAACGTCATAATCATGGTGTCATATCAAAGCATAATAAAGGCATAAAGTCATAAATGATAATATAGAACAAAGTGGAAAGCCGGAATCAAACATCGGCTCCCGATTATGAGATCAACATGAATAACGTAAAAGAAGTCTAAAGGACTAAATACATGTTCCAAGGATAGTTATAGCAACATCAAAGTGTCTGCGATAAAAAGAAAGGAAGCTAAATGGTCACTTCCTAAGCCACACACTATCTCAAGCCAATCTTCCTTAGATACTGCCGTATAAGGAAAAGAAGGAAAGAAATACGGCTGAGCATAACGCTTCAGTGATGGATTAATAACAAATGTATAGGCAATAAGTATGTATTTTTCATGGATAATAAGTTATAAAGCACGGAAAAGATCATGGTTGTATGACGGAAAATGGAGAATTGTTCATTGAGAAGAAATAGGAAATACAACATGTAATACATGGTCAACGTGAAGTCAAAGATGTCATGAGCTATCATGGAATAGTATAAACATAAATAATAAGGAATGCCCATCGAGCTCATATAAACAGTTACATGTCATAATAATAATGTTTGAATGCAGCAATAATAGAGGGGCTGCCTCAACAAGTAATAGCAGGGGTGACATTTTATATATAATAGGGTGAGGGATCAGCTCCAATTGTGATTGGGATGGTAGAAGCACACTACAACCACTCTCACCATGAACGTGTAAACATGTAAACTAGGATGCACCCATACGCCCCTGAATAATAATGGCCAAACATGAAATATAATATAGTAACATGAAAGGGATGCCGCGTGAAATCACTCTCAACGCGGGAGAGTCATGACACAAGTGCCTCATGTGTCACGGTCATGGTACCCCTATGACCTTAGGTGGTATGGTCATGTAAATCATGGTCTTGCCGTATATATAGCTCGGGCAATAGGAATAAGTCTTGAATTCAACATGTAAAGGATCATGGCACAAAGATCATAAAAATGGGGGAATGCATTGCAGTTTGGGATGAATATGGAAGAAAGATGTCCTTACTGAAAGGACGGAATATCCGTTCCTTATGTTTCCAGCAGTACGGAAGAGATGGATAAGAAGATTGGAAGTAACCTGCTTAATGCGATCTACATGTTAAAGGACATATATAAGTTACTTGTTCATGATTAAGGTTACTTTCCATTTTTAGTAACTTTCTATTTTTAGCATGATTCCTTGATTAGTACGTTCCATGATTAACATATTCCATGATTATTATGTTTCATGATTAGTATTCTTGTTATATTGGGTACTTTCCAAAAATAGCAGCTATATGATAGTAAGTTTTCCGAACATAGACTTTCATTAATTACTTTCCATACAATGATAATTTCCTGATTTAATAAGTTTCCTAAATTTATACCTTTTCCCAAAAATAGACTTTCTAAAAATAGCAGGTTTCTATAAATAACAGGTTTCTATAAATAGCAGGTTTCTATAAATAGCATGTTTCTATAATTAGCAGGTTTCTATTTCTGTATTTACAATCCAAATCCTTGATCTTACATAGTTTACGTAATTAGTCCTTTTAGTTAATTACTATTTATATAAACATGATCTATAATTATCCAATTTTTGCAAACAAGCCATTATAATATCATAATATGGTATTTTCCATACTTTAATACTTTTATTACTGATCATACCTTTGTCCTTTTCATAATTTAACACTTTTAGTCCCTCAGTTTTAAATACAATTCGAATTATATATATATTATATATAATTAATCATGTTTTACCTATAATATGTAAATTCTAATGACAAATTATATACCCTTTATATTTATTTTTCACAGAATCTATACACATTAATATTAACATGCATAATCAGCCCAAAGTTTCTGATAAATTACACAAAAACACCCCCTTTATACTTTTAAAACACAAATCGGGTATCCCAATAAATGACACAAAACCATAATTAGAATTTTACCCAATAATTACATAATTTTTATACATTCATTAGCATATATTGCCCAGGAAAAAATATAAACTCCCTAACATAATTCGTTTTCAATTTATTTCTTCATTTCTTTCATAACTTCAAGTCACGGCAAGAATTAGAATTCACAAATAATTATTCTAAATCTTTTAAGAAATTTTTATACACAATTTATCTGTTCATACATGATTTATTACAAGTAAATTAAAAATTTATAAAAATCGAAGTATAAATTTATTAGAGCGAATACAATTCTTACAATTATTTAGGTTAGATCATTGTTTCTAAGTTAATAAATCAAAATAACCGTGCATGGTATTTTTTCTCATGAACATATCAGATTATATTAATGTTTAAATGAGTTTATAAAATACCTTGAATGTTAATTATGGGATGAGTTTTGATTATTGAGTTCGGCTAGGTATTTCGAATTCAAAGAACACCATAAATCGAATCAAGCTTCAAATCTAATGAACCAACTAATTATATGTAGCTCCTTGTACTCCCAAGAACCTAGAAAATTCGTTTTTTGACTTGAAAAAAATAATGGTGCCGCCACTTTAATTGTTTAGGGTTTTGGAAATGGTTTTTAAGATATTTACAAATGAAAATTGTATATAAAAAGATATATAAACTAAAATGCCGAGATTTTTGGGGTTTTTCAAAGTATAAAATCAGATTTTATTTGTAAAATTATTTCATAAGTTCCCTATTATATTTTATATTTTAATTGTATATTATAGTAATTTTAATTATAATTATTTCGGCAACAATACATATTTATAAGAAATAATTGATTTTTATTGAATAATACTAAGACTATTTTAATCTTATATAATTTCTCCATACTTGTCACATGATGTATTTTTTAATTCACAATACAGACTTGAATTTTTTATTCATGCTTTTATTTTAAATATATCTGACATTAGGGGCATTTTGGTAATTTTGCACTTGTTCTGATTTTAGGGTTTTACATAAACCACACTAGTTAAATCACGTAGGCATAAAAATTCAACGTTTAGCTAAAGACGTAACCTAAACTCATTAAGACCTCCCATTCGTATTCGTCATTAAATTTATTTTTCACGAAAAGAAAGTTACTTGGTTGCATTCATTTTATTTCATCAAAGTAAAAACTCCTTAAGCCAAACTACACCAAAGTTTTTACTTCTATAAACTAGGAAACTAAATAAAACTAGGATAAAAACCCATATACTCTTACAATCTAGCAAACAAAACGTGTATTCCCTTGGTTCAAATTCCCTCAAACTGTATGCCTACTAACATAGCATGTCGTTGCTACTATCCAGGATACCCCTTAAAGATTCAATGTCCTGAATTAACGTCTGTTTCTACTACATTTAATTACAACTCACAACCTAAGATGCCTCCTCCTCAGAATCAAGTACACTCCCCACTCCCGCTCTAACTATCATCTGAACGCCCTACACATCTTTCACATCTAATCACCCAAAAATTTTATCTCGGCTCGATGATTTAAAAAGCTCAAGTATCTCTTCTAAATTTAACCCTTTTATCCAATATGTAAAAGCCCAAAGCCCTTTCTCCTAAACCCACACATACTCATGATATATTGACTGCCCCTTTTCTTGGTTTTACTCCCACGTCTTAAATAATAATCACCTTTTTATCCATGTACACTGACCATGCTTAAATCCAAGAAATTCCTTGCCTTATTTGGGTTAACATGTAAATGTGACTTCAAGATGGAGCACTAGTTGCCATGCATTTCTTCTTGGGTGGGTTATCAAGAAGACCATGATACTCCTTTGATACCACTAGCTTGAAATCAGCAACTTAAGACTCAGGAAGCCTCCACATCTTCTCCTTTGGTTTCTTGTTTTGACTCACATACTCTCAAACCTACACAAAATCAAACATAATCAAAACAAAAAACCCCCCCCCCCCGCCACGCCCTTTTGCAACACCAGCATAAACAAAACCTTATCCATAACTATCACCTTTTTCGTCGACAATCAAGCAAGCAGAAGTAGGAGTCTTGGTGCTCAAGTGTTCGGCAAGAAGTGAGTAAGAATTCGTGGTTAGGCAGTGGATTTGCGAAGTGGGTTGAGTCGTAGGGTATTGAAAACAGAAGATTAGGGTTTTCGGTTGGTTCAAGTTTAGACCACATCTCTCTCCAAGATCGTTGTAAGTCCTATGTTTGTGTTAATTACCATTCATCTATATGCATTCTTGCTGCCTAGATTTAATGTGCTTGAGAAACTTATGTTTTTTTTCTTTAAAAAAAATATGTACATGACAACTAAGTCATTTATCTACCGTTTTACTAAGAGATATAAAACCAGAAACATGTGCCATCTATTTGTCATTATGATGTACACGCCATATAGAAGCTTATTTTGCTAATTAGATCTGGTTGTAAACCGATTGATCTCATGTGTTAGTAAGCGTTGTCTACTAGGAACATTTTTAAAAACCAAAAAGGTACTTGTTTAGGGATAGCCGGAATTCACAAGTTCAGAAACAAAAACACTTTGGTTCTCTACCCTTTTTGATATATGTCAAATAACAGATAAACCTAATAAGGCTTGGTTGTGCGTGAGTAACATTTGGAACCTGGCTACGTAGAAGTTTTAGGCTTATCAAATTGACATCTTGTAGTTTTAGGTTGTGGGTTTAGTAAATAACAAAAATAAAGATATGTTGACTCTTATTATAAAGCAACATGTCTGGTATGTTAAGTTTGTACAAAACAGCAGCCCACACCCGTGACTTCTTTAAGCTCGCATTCGACATTTTAAAGGTCTTGAGTACTTGAAGTTTGAAAACCTGTTATTTTTGAAAAATAGGACAAGTAGTAATTGTTTTGCCCCTAGACATCACTGATTTTTCTTTCAGTAGCGAACAAGGTTAGAAAAATAAACACGCCACCCCCCCACAAAAACCCCCCCCTCCTCAAAGGTTCTAAGTTATCGCACCTGAAACTGCCATTCTTTTCATTATTTCAAAAACAGTCAGCGTAACGTTTTACTCGAATTATTGTGATGTTTTTACTAAATGAAATGACGAGCCAAGTAATGTTACATAAACCTTGAAGTGCCATCTTTAATTGGGAATAAAAACCACTCCTTTTTTCTTTTAATAACAAGTCCCGTGGATTTGCAATATTAAAACGGCGGCTGGGTGCTCGTCATTGGTGTCGACATTCTATCGAACACCTAGTGTGCATGCAGCCACGACTGCACGCGTGTGCACCAACCTTTGGCCACACTTTTGACCCTTTTAGCGACCTCAAACCACTAAACTAATAAAAGGTGAACGTAGACCAACCAACCTAGTTTACCAATGTGTCTTTGTTTCGTCCTAACATTAAGTATCGAGGTCACAATCTGATCCCAAAACTCTGATCGATGCATGCTGAAATACGCCTGTATTTTCTAAGTGTAAAACTGTCCTAGTGGCAAAAGGTATGTTTAGCCCTGTTTTTTTAACCAGTTTTAAACAACCTTTTTGGACATGACTTTAATTGACGAAAGTTGTAGACGACATAGGTTAAGTTGTTTTTCACAATGTATTTTTAGTTATTTCATTATCATGCGGTAAAACTAACGTCTTCGTATAATTAACATTGTAAAACTCCAAGACGTTAATATTTAAACTTGTAATAAATACGCTTCAGCTTAATTAGTAATCGTCATTGTTTCGTCCTTATTATATGACGCACTTAGAGACTAAGAACCAAGGGTATGACCTTAAACTAATATTAAACTAATATTTTAAAGTATAGGCGACCTAGTTTCCAAAAAGTCCAAAGTCGTAAATTGCGTACTTATATTTTGACCACATTGACCCAATAAAAGTCAACCATTTTAATACGAGAAACTATTTTTCAAACGTCATTATTTTAAATAAAGTTCAAGCACACACAAGGAACAAGATTGCAAATATTTAGATTATTATTTTTCCGTTTAGTGAATATGTATTATTTATTCATAGGTTGCGGATAAAGTCTTTTGCATCGTTTTTCTTGCCACTACCTTTCTGCTACGTTATCATTACTTGATGTGAGTTTATAGTCCCCACTTTTATACTTTTCAAACATTTATCAAATCTCGGGGATGAGATCATGTTTGTTTTAAAAAATGGATGCAAGTATACCATTTGGATGCTAGTTTACCGGTTGGCCGGAAAGGACGAATGTATACCATTTGGAATCATAGATGTTACGGGTTGAACATCTACATTGGGCATCATCATTTATGTGTATTTGATATACATACATTGTTTAGCTTCAGTGTCATGAGCTTAGTGCATTTTGTAATACATTTTTGCGATATTGTATTTGTTACTTTATTACAGGGAAATCTTGCTATCCGCTTTATTTAATTTATAAACCTATAAATTCACCAACATTATTGTTGACAGTTTAAACATGTTTTCTCAGGTCAATAAGGTGCAAATCATGGATACATTGGATGGTCATCTTTTGAAGTCATATTATCATAAAGATTTACATGCATTACATTTTAAGATGTTGTTATGTTGGGAAATCTTTATTTTTCCAAGTTAAACAAGTTAAGCCTATGAGCTTTTGTAATGAACTATTTATTAAATCCAATGTATCATATTTTAAACGAATCTTATAAAGGTCGTTCTCATATCTTGTGCTATTGATCTATGAAGTAATACCCCTGGAACATCATATTCCGATGTGGCCCATTTTGGGAGTGTTACAGATTGGTATCAGAGCCAAGGTTATAGAGAACCAGGTTAAACGTTTTTACTTGGTCTATAACCATTTTCAAATATTGTGTCATTTAAAAGTTTTTCAAAGGGACATACATACATTACTTATTTGCATCTGGTATACATGCTTACTTGTCAAACATCATTTTAGCATTAGTTGATTTTACTAAGTGCTTACATAAGTTATATACGTGTTTATATTATATTACGTATATTACTGATGGTCTTATATAATATACTTATACAAGTTTATATTATGGTTACAAATTTTCCATGTCTTCAGACAACGCATAGTCCGCTGTTACCTATACGTCCGTATCTTCTGATTCAAACAGACCATCATCATGGGGTATTCCTCTCGTGAATGCCGGCGAGATTCCAAAGATGGACCCGTACGAGGAGGTTGCCCAACAAGGGCAGGCACACCCACTGTCACCTACCTATGTACTTGATCCCATGGAGTTGGATGAGCATGTACCAGTATATGTTCCGAAGCCAGAGCACCCAAAGTACCATGCACCATCAGATGATGACATTCAAGTCGAGGATCAGCCTTATGCTGATGATGCTTCATAGACTGCTGAGTCACCTAGATACATTGCTGACTCGGATTCGATAAAGGAGGATACTGATGTGGATTCTATTGATTATCCAGATGAGCCCGAGGATGGCGAGGAGGATGATGATGAGGATCCCGAGAAGGATCCTAGTGAGGAGCATAAGCCCGAGGATAAAGAAGATAATGATGATACAGGTGATGAGGATGAGGAGCCCACTGAGAATGAGGAGGAGGAGGAGGAGGAGCACCCAGCTCCGACTGACTCTTCTGCGGTACCTGTTGTTGACCCTGTTCCCTTAGCTAGGGATACAAAGGCATTCGTGACTGATGAGTCTGCACCTACACCTAGATCACCTTAGACTATGGTCCCTTTTTCTCAAACAAGTATCTGTAGGGCACGGAAGACTGTCCGACTTGAGCCACCTATGTCAGCATCCATGGAGGCACGCATTGCTGAGCATGGTGCCGCACCTATACCACCCACCAACCCTACCTATGATAGGGCACCATTGGGTCATAGGGCAGCCATGATCCATTTGAGAGATGACATCCCCGAGGAGGACATGCCACCTCGGAGGAGATTTGTACTTACTGCTCCCCCACCTGGGTGTGATGTAGCAGAGAGTTCTACTGCTGCTGCTAGAGCACCTAGAGGTCAGTATGATTTTGTTGATACTGTTAAGGCAGGACAGGGTCTGATTTGTAGTCCTGGTCATGATGCCCGGACTATTGCTAGAGCTGCTGACAGAGCAGAGGATGTTGGTTATGTTAGAGCTTTACAGACTTTTGAGCATAGGATGATGACTTCCATTGAGGACGTTAACTTGAGGGTCAGCTACCAGGCACAGGTTCGCAGGAAGGAGAGTGAGGATTTCTACACACAGCTTCTTGACGCCCAGACTGACCGTAGAGACATTAGACACGAGATTGATGTGGTGAGAGGTCAGAGGACTACTTATGAGACATAGTTGCATGAGGTACACCATGCTTACCTTAGTTCCGAGGCTTGGAACAGGGCATTATTGGCGCGACTTAAGACACTAGAGACTCAAATGAGTTGTATGGAGTAGCAGCGCCAGAGAGCTGAGGATGATGCAGTCAGACAGATCATGCGTACTCAGGTGCTAGAGGCTAGAGCTCGGATTGATATGGTAGAGGACGCCGGTAGTAGCTGTTAGTTATACTTTTCATTTCTAGCAATCTTGTATAGTCTATTAAGCTTTATAGGTAATTCCCAGCTAATAGACTCTAGCACATATTTTCATTTTTTATACTAAGATCATTTGTGGTCATTTTGTATCCAAACAAATCATGTATGATTCGACATTATGTTATGAAATGTTGATGTATGATGTTATGGATGATCTCATTTTATTCATTTTCCATTGTGTTATGGTGTAGTTATTATTATCATATCCATTTGTATCGACATTGTGATTATATCTCACGTACATTGTATTCTTGTGATTATTGGAATCATGCCTGTAACAAGACAAGGAGCAAATGACGCCATGACTCCAGAATCCATTCAAGCTATAATCGATCGGGCAATCCAAAGAAATTATACTCAGGATGATGGAAGCTAAATTTTAGGAGGAGGAATCAGAAGGCATGTGCAACTTGCGCGTGTCTGTTCCTACCTCGACATCATGAAATGCCAACCCTTGAACTTCAAGGGAACTAAAGGCGTTGTTGGCTTGTCTCAATGGCTCAAAAAGATGAAATCAGTATTCCACATTAGCGGTTGTGCCGTTGAAAATCAAGTGAAGTTTGCTACCTGCACTCCGCTAGGTGCTGCACTAACCTGGTGGAATGGTCATGTGAGAACCTTAGGTCATGATGGTGCCTATACTATGACTTGGGGAACTTTCAAGAAGAAATTAACGGACAAATATTGTCCAGATGGTGAAATCAAGAAACTTAAAATTGAACTGTAGAATCTTAAGGTCAGGGGAAACGATGTTGCATCTTACACTCAACATTTTTAAGAACTAGCCTTGATGTGCACCAAATTTCTTGTTGATGAAACTGCAAAGATTGACAAGTATATTGGTGGACTTCCCGATAACATTCATGGAAATGTCATGTCTGCAAGACCCAAGACTCTTGATTTTGCTATCGAGTTGGCCAACGACTTGATGGGTCAGAAGCTCCGCACTTATGCAGAAAGGCAGAATGAAAACAAGAGGAAGGCTGATGATTCATCAAGAAACAATCACCAACAACAACCTCACAAGAAGCAAAATGTAGCTAGGGCATACACTGCTGGCCCTGGTGAAAAGAAGGTTTATACTGGAGACCTACCTCTCTACACCAAGTGCAATTATCGCCACACGGGGCAATGAGCACCCAAGTGTGGAAAATGCAAGAGGTATGGCCATGCTACCACTGATTGTCGGGTTAATACCAACAACAACAATAACAACAACAACAACAAGAATCAAAAGGCTAAGTGATGTTGAGTTTTGTATACCCAAAATATATATAAAATATAATACTTTAAAAGAGAAATTAAGAAAATTACCAAGTTACCCTCGATAAAATTCACTCTCAAAAATATATATAATACGTATATTTAACCGGGTAAGTATGATCACCCGGGTCGTTTCCCCAACGACTAGTGAAATTGAAACCTTGTTTAAGCTTGGATTCTGATTTGAATAAGCAAATGGATGATTTGATAATCTAAAACAACAAGTAAATTTGAGCAATTAAACAATTAAACAAATACGGGAAACAAATAAAACGCGACAATTTGACAAGTAGACTAAAATTAATCCCTAAAATTGCAAATTAAATTTCTAAACCTAAGATAAGACAAAAGAAAATTTTAGGAAAAAGAAAAACATTTTTTTTCTTTATTTTTTGAATTATAATATGAATTAAAACTAATTTTAATCTAATTTAAATTTAAAAAATAGCAAATTCAGTACGAAAAAATTTTGAAAAAATGATTTTTAAAAACTTATAAAAAGTCTAAAATAACATAAAAACTCAGAAAACTATTTTTAACTATTTTTAAAATTAAAATCCTATTTTTAAAATTAAAATTAAAAGCTTAAAAATAAAAATTAAAATCTAAAAGTGGTGAAAATGATTTAACTGAATGTAAACCTAAAGCTATTTTTTATAAAACTAAAAACTATTTTTTTTGTATTTTTCTGAAACTTCTTTCTATTTTTTATTGATTTTTTTAAGATTTTAACTTTCAAAAAATTACTAAAAATAAAATAATTGATGAAAAATTATGAAAAATTCAGGAAAAATCTAAAACGTAACAAAGATTAATAGAAAAATAAAAAACAGAACTCAGCTTATTAAATAAGCTGAGAAAATAGCTTAATAAGCTACGGCTTATAAGTGAAAAGGAAAATGAAAACGTGCACTAGTATTAAATTGTGTGTGATATGGATGGATGAGCTATTGAAGCAAACTGGTTAACACGTTGGGACTATAAGTGAGAGGTCGTGGGTTCGAGTGTGGGCAACCCCTTTTTGCATTTTTTTTATTTTTGACTTTTATGAAAAACTAAATACTAGGATTTATAGAGGACACAAAAATAAGCTACTTTAATAAAGAGGACCTAAACTGAAACTTAATAATAAGCTCAAAAACAGCTTATCAAAAAGCTGTCACAGAAAGTGGGGGTTTGGGCTTATTTTCACTTAAACAGCTATATTAAGCTCAAATTAAGCTCAATTTTAAAAAGGAAAAGAAGATCCTGAGAGCTTATGATATGCTTAATCTATAAGTGAAAAGAAATTTGAGCTCAAACTAACAGAAGACAACTTAAAATGATGATAAAAAGAGCAAAGTCAGGAAATAAAACAATAAGCTAAAAAACTTAATAAGCTCAATTGCTCAAAAAGCAAAGACAGCAAATGAGCTTTTGCAAACTTGACAAACTACTTATAAGCTACTAATTTAAACAATAAAACCTACTACTACAAGCTAGAAATCAAATTCAAAAGCTATCAACTATTAACTACTGTTTTTGGTCTTTTGGTTTTCTTAGTTGAATTTTAAAAGCAAATGTTCTACAGTAAATAAGTTTGGAAACTAAAAATAAGTCTTAAAATGAATTAAGCTATACCTAATCTTAATCCTACTCTAACCTTAGAAACTAAAACCTAGGATTACCTAGCTAAAAATTAAGCTAAAAGTGACAGTAGGAACTCCTTAGTTCCTACTGATGCACTTTGCACAAGTGCAAAGTTATAGTGCAGGTTACCTAAGGGGTAAACCTGCACTTGGACACTCTTCTTGAGTATTTATAAACACAAAGCAAGCACAATCTAAGCCTTGGAGGCTTAGATCAAATTTTAGCAATCAAACTTTAAGAAACAATATGCCCTGGTGCAGGAACATGCATAATAAGCCACAAATTCATTTAAACTAAAATCTAAGAACTCAAACCTTTTTAAAACTTGATTTCTTATTATAACTCAGCTGACCAAAGTGTTTTGCACAAATTATATTGACTTTTTATGGTCAAACTTGCTTATGCCAAACACCCCTTTACAGATATAGTAGCTTATGATTAAGCTAACAAAATGAAAATCAACTTAATGAGACCTTAACCCCAGATGATAAACAGCTAATATTAATCTTAATAAGCATTACTCAACAACTAAATAAGCAACAAAATTAGTCTTAAGCTATTTTACCTATTTTTTGGGTTTTTTAAGGTTTTATAACAAGTGATTTATAAATCTATGATCTAAACTAAGAAAAGCAAAAACAGCTAAACTATTATGATTATTAAGCTAGATAAAACACAAATAAGCACTAATAAGCCAATTAAATAAGCAAATAAGCAGATCTAAGTTTAGAAAGCAATTCAACTAATATTTAAAGCAAGAAATTAAAGGAAAACTTACAAGGCCTCTAGCTAAACAAGAGGTACCAAATATGGCAGCTACAAGCTCCCTAGCTTATTAATAAGCTAGGGTATAAGTCCATGGGGATCCTTCCCTTTTAGATCCCCCTTCCATAAGCTCCAAATCCAAATAGTTAAAGTATTTAAACTGTTTTATAAGATTTTAGTAGATTAAAGGATTTAAAAGAGCTCCATTACAAGCTTATAGACTTGTAAGAGCTTATGAATAGCTTAATGATCCGTATGCTAACATATGAGCTTATAGAGAGCTTATGACACTTTTAAAAGAAAACTCAAATTTTATTAACTAAATTGCTTCATTACATTACTTTGAAAGAGATTACAAGAGTTTAAATGGAAATTACATTAAGCTATTACTAAAAGCTAAAGCTAAAAAAAACTTAAAAGCTAGACTAGGTGTAAAAGAAAAGAAGATGCTCATGTGTGTGTGAGTGAGGGCCTTTTATAGCCTCCAAAGAACATTCTAGGCCTCCTGAATCCATCTCCTAGCCTTCAATCCGCACCCTTGATTCTTCTAATCATTGCCAAATGATTTTGAGCCGTTTGATCAAATTGTGGACACTTGAGGATTGCCAAGCTGTCATTCTTTGATTGTGACAGCTTGTGCTTCTTTTGTGAGTAGATTAGCACAAAAACCCATCACTTGTGTGCTTTCTCCATAGCTGACGTGCTCTTATGCTTGAGAGAGAGCTTAAGTGAGCAATGATTTGACTGAAATAACCCTTCTATCTTGCTTAAGAGCCTTTGAATAGACTTCCGTACCCCTTAATTTTCATTTGCCCTTTCGTTTGAGTGAATGGTAACTTTGGGACGACGGGTGAATAGTGTCTAGGTTTGGCGCCCAAATTATAACTGAAAGGGGTAATTCAGTTGGATCTTTGGCCAGTTGTCACTTCTAGTCTCTCTCTTTCTTTTCTCCCTTTCTAGTTATAAAAG
>BQNB010142661.1:2299-14484 GCA_026074375.1 Tanacetum coccineum | reverse complement strand
TTTTATTGATTTTAATCATTTTTAATATTGATTTTAATAATCATTATACTTATAATCAAAGCTCATTTGATACGTCGTCGTATTAAAATGGGCTGGTAGTTGGGCTCCCAACTTGGGCTGGTAGTTGGGCTCCCGTGCAAAATTAAAGATTAAAGCCGGCCTCATCCCGTTCAAGACCGATCAAGAAATATTGGATGAAATCGTTCCGAGTGACAACCGCCAGAATATGTCGGGCATGGGCAGGAAGTTACCGGGTGGTGGCTCAACTTCTCGCAGGCGCGCAAATCGTGCATTTGGAGATATTATGACTCGAGATCAGATCACGCAGATGTTCAGGCAACAAGAGCAAGAGAAAGAGTTACACAGGTTGTAAGCTGAGAAGGCGCAGGCACAGGCTTATTTGGCTTCGTTAAAGGCTGACGCGGCGGACCAACGGGCTAATGTGGCGCAACAAAATTCTGAGGCGAATAATGCCGCCCTAGGTCAGTTTTTTATGCACTACAACTCACCAAATAGTGCTTGTAAGACCTAAAAATATCAGCAAGTGTAAAATTACCAAAATACCCCTAATGCAAGACCGGTTCCTATGCCCTAATTCATCCCCTTTTAGGCTCACTTACTCAAACCTCCCTTTTCCTGTAATCAACACTCCAACGTCCTTATACGGCCCACTCCAACCTCGTATACCGGCCTATTGTCCTATCACTCCCGTCACCAATATATAACTTCAACAACTCTGGTATCGTCCCGTTTATCAAAACTCCACTCATTTGTGTGCCTCTAGTTCATAATTTTCAGCCGAACATCCCGCTACATCTTCAATCGAACTCCTCATATGACAATTTGCGGAACTATGAAATCAATTGGCTCAAGATTTGACTCATGTATAAACAATAACGAGTCCTCATGTTGGCCGCGTGGAGTGGAGGAGCGCCCAGCGAGCAACACTTCGGGTCGGTGATGATGTCTATTCTAGACGAAGACACGAGTAGGCTGTTTTTATGTGGTATCTTAGTATGGTGTAATAACTTCCTAATAGGGACTTGTTACTGGTTGTGAAAACATGGATTTTAGTATTGGTATCATGGAGTGGAATTTTGTTGAATGGAATTGTGTCGTTTAGTAGTTTGTAAAGTGGATTTGTTGAATTGTATTGTAACGTGTGCTATCTACTAATAATTTTATCGCCTATTGTGGATTTGTGGTATTGTAATGTTAGTGATTTGTATTGTATCGTATTGTGGATTTGCGCAATTCCTGGATTTGTTGAAAATGCCCTAGATTTTGTCGGCCCGAAAAATTCGAAAAAAATCTGGAAAAGCTGGACATGCCGTGTCCAGTTTTTTATTTTTGCCCCAGAAACAATTAGGGAATGCCCTGACATTGTCGGACCCTAATCCCTCACTATTAGGGTCGACAAATGTCAGTACCCGAAACATAGGTATCCCCCTTTTCCGACGTGGGGAAGTATGTCAATTAAACATTTGTGTCAATTACCAGTAAACTAAATGTTTAGCGGTGTCGAACCTATATGGTCGACCTAAGTTACAAGGCTCCTTCTATGTCGGCCCTAATCTTTTAATTATTATTGTGTTTTTTTTATTGATCAAATGATTTAATAATAAAAAGGGTCCCTCAGGGTCACGACAATGTCGAACCCAAATTACAATAGGATGTGACCTAAGTTTCCCCCGATCCCAAACTTTTTTGTTGAATATAATTGTAGGTCAACCTACTTGCGACTCCCCCAAATTTCAAAGGGTTCGTACATAAAGTAGCGCGACCCAAAGATTTGTGGGGTTCACGAGATTTTTGGATTCGAATTTTAGGGTCGAAATTGTCGACCCTAAAATGTGCTTTGGGTCGACGTTCTTTGTAATTTCAGGTGTCGAAACTGTCGACCCTAAACGTTATATTGATTGTTGTTGTAATGAGGTTTAAAATTGTACATGGATAATGGACTTGATCTTTAATCCAATATGCTTGATTCGTAATTATGTCATACTGCGACTGAGACATCTCTATCCACCCAAGAGCTAGATGTATTAGTAATCACGCTACCACTCCCACACACCCAGTGGAAATACTAATATTAGTAACTGAAAATTTGTCTTATTTAAAGGAAAATAGAAGATAACACACCGATAGATAAGCTAACACAAAAACCCCCAAAGCTTATTTACAAATTAATCCGCATCTTTCTGCTTTGCTCTTCTCCTCTACATAAGTGTTGGTCTGTTTTGCACATTGTATACAGAACATATAAAAATTTTCTGCTTAGAAGGGACTAATTAACATACCTTGAGTGCAAGAATTCCTGATTCTCGTTGTCCCTCAATCCATCTTCACTGCAAACTTCTATCCAAGTCACATAGAAACGCATATGTCAGTATTATTGCGCTGGTGCTCAAACTACACAATAAACACAATGTAAAAACTCAAATAATTGTCTTTCTAAAGAGTAGGATTTTAAACAGTGGTGCATGGAATTTTTTATATTTTTCTGCTCAACTACTATTTTTGGGAGTAAAGCAGAAAGGCCTATTTACTTTTAAGATTGTAATTCTATCAAGGAGGTGTTTGGATCAGTTATTTTTAGCCAGTTTATAACCGTTAGTACCTGCCACACAACACTATTCCTATGTAGGCATAATGAACATCAGAAAACTTCCTTCAATCTTCAATCGATCCTGCAAAATCAAGAATAAACATAAAAACATTTCAAACACACGTTATCACAAATTCACACTTGTAACAAATTAGGTAATAACTTACAAATCACTAAAATCAGCATATGCAAAAGCAAAGCAGTAGAAATGACGCAAACCTTAATACTTTCCGCACCTGTCACAAAAATCCCAGCAACCGTCTCTTCTTGACCTTGACGGAACTGTAAGCTCCAAATAACATGCACAATCGGCTGTTTTGGCCTCATTTATAGTAACTTGGGCATCCTATAAAAAATGTCAGAAAGTAAGAGAACCACACTAAGTATAACACGATTAAAGTACTCGTTTAACATAAAAAAAACATTCATTAAGACTATTACCCATTATCAATGTGAAAATTAAGTTAAATTCACATATACAAAGCGATTAGAAATCACCATCAGCCTACTGACTGTAAAGTTAAGCTAATATTTTACTACCTCAATCTCATAAACTTTTTTACATTTGAGCACGTGCGTGGTCAATGCTGAGATGACCCATCAATATTGATTACCATGGCAGGTTGGCAATAAGGAAACAGTAAGTGTAAAACTAGATAAGTGTACCAAAAAAACAGTTATAAGCTTCGGCGTTATATGGCAAAGTGGACTAAGAAAGCGAAAATTTTGGCAGAGTAAACCGGTTTTTGGATTTGTTGGATTATCTTGTTAATAACCCTGTACAAAATGGTATTTTTGTCGGATATGAAACCTTTTGAATCGAGGCTCAAGAATAGCGATTTTTACATTATGCATAACGTGTCACTGTTTTTAGTGCTCGTAAGAAATTAAAAAAAAATAATAAAAATGTGAATCGCGCTTTGTATATAGCGATTTACTTTTTTGATTTTTTTTATTTTTAAAATTTGGTAAATTAAAAAAAAAATTATTATTATTATTATTTTTTAAGTGGATCGCGCCCCTCCCATGGCGATTTACAATTAAAATTTTTTTTTTAAGTGGATCGCGCCCCCCATAAAGCGATTTACAATTTTTTTTTTTTTTTTTTTTCAATTATTGTGAGGTATAAATTTAGGGTTTCGGATTACCAAAATTCAAGATCTCAGGCATTTTTGCGTACGTATTTGGATACTCAAATGTTTTATTTAAAATTGTTTATTTGGTTATCTATGTAGTCTTTGATGAACTCTACTTAATGAATCAAAATTTACTAAAATTAGTGTTTAATATGCCTAAGAACGATGGTTTGGAAAGTGGTGTCAGTTAGTCATATTTTTTAAAAAAAAGTTTGAAAAAAAATTTTGAACATTATTTTTGAATTATAAAAGTTGTTCGGGCTAGTGTAAAACTATTTGGTCAAAATTATTTTCCCAAAAAAAACAAACTTTATTATTTGTAGTCGCGGTGCCATGTGTAGCGAATACAAAATTTGGTTTTTGTATTTTATTTGTTGATCGCGTGCCTCAAATGGAGATTTTTTTTTGTCTTTTGTAGGTCTCCTGTTAGATGAATAGAGGCTCTGAACTGTAATGAATAGAAAATGAATAGTAACACACTTATCAATGAAATGATGTATACTGCTAGTAAGTTGGTATTACGAATGTTGAATATTGATATAAAGTGATAGCATGTGTAGTTATTTACTTCAAACTAAAATATGCTAGGTCGGTTGGTGTCGATTTCAATGAATTTGGGTCCACGGATTGTGTTTCAACAGAAGAAAAAAAAGACGCGCTGAAATTGGTGATTTCATGAACGCTTGCTTTGAAGGTTTCATTGTTTGGGGGTTTTGCATTGTTGAATTGTACCAATTATTGCCGGTAGATCAGAGTTGGGGTTGTTGGTGATTTTTGTGGGTTTGCTATGTTTAGTATAAGAATGGGATTTGATGCTGGATGTCGAGGTATAATATTTTTATTTTGGTATCATTTGACAATTTTATTATCCTGTGTATATTGTGTTAGTTAAATATATGGTTATTTTTTTAGTTGATTATTTAGGTACCCAGTGTTTTGTTACATGTAGAAGTAAGTTAGAAAGTTTCTTAAAACAGTTACAAAATAATAGTGGGATGATCGGGAAGTAGCACCTGTTTATTTAGTCAATCCTGTTTTGTTGGGTATTAGATCATAACTGATTTTGTATAGAGTATTGTATATTAATACATTTTATGTTAGGGCGGCAAATTTATGATGAAAATGATGATGAAAATGTTCCATTGTATTACCATATAAATAAAGATTTTAGTATACCATTTGGGAGAGAAGAATTCTGCCTAGTAACTGGGTTAAGGTTTGGGGTTCTAGATTTGGGCTGGAGTATGACAACCAAATCAGCGTTTATTCCCTTTTAGACGAGGGGTGTTTCCGTCATATTAGATGGGGCAGCTCATTACAGGCATCGACTCATTGCAAGATATGATTAGGGGGTCATTTGTCAATTATACGGACGACTATGCTATGGCCTCTTGTTGTCTAGGCATATTGCAGCTTGTTATATTAGGTGTCGAGAGTACACGTGTTGTCCCTGACTGGATGTTAAGATTAGCTAATGATAGGGTAGCTTGGGACAAATATCCTTGGGGTTCATATGTGTGGCCAACATTGTACTCCCAACTTAGGAATGCGATCGTCAAACGTTGGTCGCCCTTGTATGTCGATCAGCCTACAGATGAAGATGATGCGAAAAAGTATTCAATCTTTGGATATACTTGGGCATTCAAGGTATGTCAAAAATAAGTTTATAATTTATAATTAGCCATTTAAGTTATATGTATAATGTAAAATAATTGAAACAATGTGTTTTTTTAGACTTGGATATTGGAGTCTTACCGAGTAACTGCGATTATGTATTTTGATCGTTACAATCGGTATCCTAGAGTTGCTGCTTGGAATAAGAAAAAGGGAAGGTTTTTGGGACCAATGGTTATTCCTTTTTTGAAGTGGTTTTTTTAGTTTAATAGTTTATTAAGTTGATTATGTAATTTATTTAATAATTAATTTCCTTTTTTTTAAAAGGGAAAATATGCTGCTGCGAGATTGAACACCAGGGGGGTGGGGGTGGAACCGATAATGAGGCGTCGATAGGCCTGGTGGATTTCTAGTAGGCCTACTTTGACGGCTTTATTTGTCAAGTTGAACGAGTACCGTTTGATTTAAGCAGTCAAAATATGTATGAAATTCCATCTGATATTTACCGAGAGTTCGATGAACAAAAAAGAGAAATCGAACGAAATAAAAAAGAGGTTGATAACATGAAGGAAGAAATGCGTAAATTTAGGGAGGAAATGAATGTTCAGCCGGTGCGACAAGAGAATAATGAACCGATTATTGCTGATCAACATTATGGGTTGAGCGATTTTACTCAATTCCAAAGCACGCAGGTATAATTTCTGTACATTGACTATAAGGCTTTTTTTGTAAGTAAAAAATATATTTTGTATTTATGGGTGGTTCACCAGGTGGTCCGTATTCATTTGCAGGGACTGTAAATAGCTTAGATTTTTAATTATGGGTACGCCACCGAATTTCCCAAACCCCAATGCAGTCCCATACCTGTTCTCTGTTTGGCAAGAAGAAGATCCGGCGCATTCGGCCACTCAGTATTGGCAACCCGATACATCGTCACAACCTTGGTTCTTACTATTCGTTTGGTCAGGTGCCATTTCATATGGGTAGGCAAAATTTGCAAACCACTATTGAGACGCCATGCGATGGTTTGATGGCATTTTTTACCAAGGTAATGCACAATTTTTTAGACGAATTTGATTATATGGTAATAACCCTCATGAAGTACTAAAATTTTATTAATGGTTGTTTTTTAGATTATTATGAATCGAGGGAAAAAGGGAATGTTTTCTAGCAAGTATAACAGCTCCCATTCATGGAAAACCTCCTACTACAATTTTACCCAAAGAACGTGTTAATAAAACTAAAAATAAGGGTACGAAGGCTAGTTTATCGCCTTTGAATCTTGGGGGTGCTTTTGAGGATGACAATGTAGAAGAAAATAACGTTACGTTTTTGGGTTCCCAATTTACTGGTAATTTCTTAATGTATCGAGACGTGGACCTTCAAAGGTAATTGCTAATCTTGTATATAAAATAATAAATAAACTAATGAAATTGTGTTTACTGATATTGGTTATTAACTTGGTTGATTAGGTACGGAGAGGAACTTATATTAACTTACTGGCCTTTCTAAATGACCCCCATCAAGTTTACTTGGATTGTTATATGAAAGGTTATATAGTTCCGGTTAGTTTTTGGCACCAATTGGTCCCTCAAATCTGTATGCCTGACATGCACAGACTTCCACATGACACCCCTATTGGTTGGTTGTCCGGAGAGGTAAGTTTATTTATACTAGTTTAATAAAGGAGTAATTTATATATCCGTCTAGCCAAAAACATCTATTTATTTTGTTACAATGTTTTGAATCAGCACATGAACTCGTGGATGGAGTTACTAATTAGGAGGAGGGCTGCAGATGCCAAGTGGACAGTGGCCTATACGAGTACAATAAGTGTACATCCGGAAAATAACCGGTTTATCATACCGACGGACCAATACGTCATTGGTACATTGGATGGCACCAAGAGTCCACGTATCCAGCTGGAATGATGTTGATTGGGTACTTATTCCTTTAGTTATCCGTTATAAAACTTTTAATACAACTTATGCATGATTAGTATTTAATTATTTGGTTTTATCTTTGTAGGTGTTTATGCCCATACATGTTGCTGGAAATCATTGGGCCACGGGTGTTATACATTTACCGAATTCTCATTTTTACGTGTTCGACTCCATGCATAATGAGCAAAACAAGGAAGTGTATCCTGGACTAATTAATGTTGGACCCGTGGTTTAATAACATTTGGCCGATCGTGGTTGTATAAATGTAACTAGACCACCCCATAATTTTCAGTATTACCCAAAACACAAATACAATGATGGTTTGGAAAGATGTCCTCAACAAACCAAAACTTCTCAGACTTGTGTGGAGTCATCACATGTTGGTTATTCTCTGTTTATGTGCAGAAATAAAGAGTTTGTGCGCGGTTAATAGTCAACAGTTTTTTAGAACAGGTTTAGAAAATGACATGTGTGGACGTTTTTATATGTGTAGGTGTGAGGATACTAGAGAATATGGTTTATGATTAATTTTGAATTTTTGTATGTGTTGAATGTGAAATCGTAACACTTGGAGTGAAATAATATTTTAGTTTACTTTGAATTTCGTAGAATATACGTTTGTTGATATGTTTGTTTTTTTGGGTAATATTCGTACGTTTAATTCTAATGACAATATATAATTAAGAACATGAATATATAATTTAAAAACCATGACCTAAAAAAAAAAAAGAAATTTAAAAAATAAAAAACATTTACATAATAATGTTAATGTTAACCACTGCCACTTCCAAGAACTGTATCCTTACGGAAAACCTCAACCACATTTTTTTTTTGTAATGTTTGGTAATTCCTTTGATGGTTTAGGAGTTAAAATCTGAGACATTAGCAAGTAGCATAGCAGCTCTCAGTATATCCTTTCCTTATCCACCCAGTCAAGGACTTTAGTAGTTTATTGTTCCAGTTACTGTACCGATAGATCATTCAGAGTCACATTTAAATCTCAAGGCATGTCGAGGGAACAAGACTCTTCTTGACGATTGCAACAACTTGTTCCAGGTTTTCCCTTTTTAGAGGTTTGTCGATGTCTCCCAAACATCAGTTATTAACCATTACAATCAACAACAATATGTTGGAACACCTCCTACACATCACAACCTTACTGTCAAACACATACCCATCACAAACCTTACGGACAACAATTCGGCAAACACCTCTCAACCATACCTGGACATTTACATTGAATCATCTTCAAATGTGATGAACAATACAACTCTCAGCAGTTGAATGCGCAACATCTAGATGATTATAAACAGGGAATGATTCTAAATCTAGTGGTTTCACTCGTTTGGGTTCTAGAAAAATTGTATGGTATTTTGCTTTATGTTGTTTGTTGTAAATAAATTTAATGTGTCAATTTTAATGATTGTAATATATTTGTATTTCAATTAAACTATTTATTGTACTACAATTAACAATGCATATTACTAATTAAACATTTGTATCTATAAATATTGTAAACAAGACCTGCACAATTAAAGGGGTAATGACATATATATCTAATGCAATTTATTAACATTTGAACAGTAAACTACAAAACATGTTTATGACTAGACAATTGTCCAGCACCAGTATACAAATTATTATTGTAAGACAAATTATGACATGAATTTGGACCAAATTCAATGAAAAAGTGGGAACAGGTAAATCACAGAATAGAAAACATTGACTTGACAAAGTCCCTGACACTAGTGGAATCAGTAGCATTGTACGCGATTTTATCATATACATATGTCAAATCCAATGTTAATCATGGAAAAACAAATCAATACAAATACAAACTTGACTTGACAAGTCATCCTACTCGATGCATCACTTAGCATTAAACGACCATTTTTGTCATCATTTAAAAAAACAGGGTGAACACTATAATACACCCACTTACATTGTTGGTGCAAACTTCAACAACAACATTGAAACTAATTCATTAATTCAATTTATTTTCAAACAATGACATTTAAGGTCCTACTACACCATTATGGAAGGTTCACTAGTCCACCTCATAGAGAATTTGTTGATGAGCTGATTGCTACCATAGATCCGGTAGATATCGACACCTTCTCAGCAAATCAAGTTAAATTAATTTTAACCAACTATGTGGGTTACGATAAAAACTCCCCAACGTTTCTTTATATAAAGAAACGTAATTGTAGTCTTGATTCAGGTCTTGTACCATTCGAAGATGCTATACAAGAGCGGGACACGATACTCATGTATACTCATCATAACAGCCTACATGTGTACGTGTCTCGGGTGGAGCTATCCCCACTCGTCGTTGCAGAGCTGTTCCGTGATGAGACAAACAAGGAGATCAAGGGGAAAACCCTCTTGTGCAAAAAGTTATTTGACTAGTTACTAAGAAACAATTTTTAATAATTGTTTGTAGCATGTAATGTCCTTGTTCTAGTGTGTAACAATAAAAAATTGATATATTGAAAAAACAATATGATGGGTTCAACTTTACCATTCGCAATTATTATATATATACCAATATACAACTCTATATTTTCAACAAATTCATTTCAATTAACATTTCTTACATTCCAAAGATGTCGACTTCATCAAATACTACTTTCGAGTTCGATGTAAACCACAACGGAGAATTTAAACTTAACCCCCTAACCTACCAACATGGTTCATTACTGAATATTTACGTTCCACAAATGGGTTTTGAAGATATGGTAGTATTCTAAAAATGATAAAATACCCAAGACAATTCACTATCTTTACTAACTGTTGCCACCAAAACTACGCGATTGCTAGGTATGAAACAAATTAAGAATGATTATCATACTAATGTTATGTATGACATTGCAAAAGTTGCTGGGAAGCTACAGATTTTTGTTGCTCATACTCCCATAGATTTAAGCACGGTGTTGATTCCAAACGATGGTTCTTTCGAACAATCATTAGCAGGTGTCATTTCTGAAGCAACTAAAATAAAACTAGAAGAATCACTCAAATATCTACATCAAATGCAGAAAAGAAAGAATAAAAAGTTTGATTACTATGGCTTATGGGGTGAACTAGGTTTTATTAACAAAAAAAACCTCATACACCCTACACGCAAACCTTTTTCAATTTTGTGGTTCATAATAGTGGTCAGTTGGTGCTCGATGAAACAAATAACACGATGTACGTCAACGGTGGAACATT
Source organism: Tanacetum coccineum (assembly GCA_026074375.1). Taxonomy (NCBI): domain Eukaryota; kingdom Viridiplantae; phylum Streptophyta; class Magnoliopsida; order Asterales; family Asteraceae; genus Tanacetum; species Tanacetum coccineum. Next base: position 3,970 of record BQNB010142661.1, on the reverse strand, counting down.
CAACATCAACATTCCAAGAATGAAACTAGCAGATCTGAAACAATATTTGTTAATATTTTGGGTACAAACATTCATGCTCTTTTTTATGAAATACCACACAATGGTTTTCAATGTAAACCGTTAAGCTTAGAAACAAACTATGATATGCCATGTCATGTTTGATATATGTTCAGGCAGTACAAAAGGAAATCTACTTGACCATATTGGTGTCAATTTTGTTATACCAATTTACATTTTCCAAATTCTAGCTTGGCAGAAATGATGAACATTTATGTCATAACTGACTTTCAAGTGAAAAATGAAGGCTTATAAGACCAGAAACACAATGATTACACTTCCTCCTGACAAATGAGTTGAATGGTAGAACAAGCAAACATTGATAGAGGAAACCACGGAATCATGTCCGAAGATAGATCAAGCTCTATGTGATTCACAACAATAGATCAAAGGATAGAATCATTCGGAGGTTATCATTTCAGAAGGAACTTAAAAAACAACAGATGAGTCACTAATGCTATCTACATCAAATGCAGAAACGGAAAAATAAAACAACAAGTTCAACAACAATTTGAAGATCTTTTTGTATAATATTTCATGTAAACTCAATATGTATAACAATGTCTTTTCATATGTACAATTTTTGGTTCCTCTCTTTCTTAATTAAAACAATTGTGAATGACAGTTGTTAGATGCGAATGGGTGTTGAATGAAAATGACAATATCACTTACAAACTTTTATAATTGCTAAAAAATATAGGTTTCATTTTTTTTCCAAATTTTTTTTAAATGACTAACTTGTCAACACTTATGAACCATTCGTATCTATGCATATTAAAACTAATTTTAGTAAATTTTGATTCATTAAGTAGAGTTCATCAAAGACTACACAGATAACAAAATAAACAATTTTAAATAAAACATTTCAGTATCCAAATACGTACGCAAAAATGCCCGAGATCTTGAATTTCAATAAACAAAACATGCCATAAATCTTTATATAAACCCTAACCCTAAATTTATACCTCACCATATTTAAAAAAAAAAACATTGTAAATCGCCTTAGGGGGGGCGCGATCCACTTAAAAAAAAAAAATTAAATTGTAAATCGCCATGGGAGGGGCGCGATCCACTTAAATTTTTTTTTTTTAATTTACCAAATTTAAAAAAAAAATCAAAAAAGTAAATCGCTATATACAAAGCGCGATTCACATTTTTATTATTATTTTTTTTAAATTTCTTACGAGCCACTAAAAAAGTGACACGTTTGCAAATGTAAATCGCTATTCATGTACCGCGATTCAAAAGGTTATATGAAACAGTAAGTGTAAACTAAAAAGTGTACCAAAACAGTTAATAAGCTTCGGCATTATAATGAAAAGTGGACTAAAGAAAACCTTTTGCCCCATTTAACTGATAACATGTTCAGCTTTTACAGTCTAATGCATAGCACAACACGTCTACTACTAAAATCCAATGTCTTGCAAGAGCCAATGGTGTTTAAAAAATTGTTCTTTAATAGTCCTGTAGCATGTTTGTACAAATTAAGCAAATCCAAACACCATCTGCTAATAAAAAAGCAGATAAGCATTAAAAAAACAATCCCAACGAATGTTTTGTTAGGCACCTTAAACTTAAAGGGAGTTTGATGTTCCTTATGTAAGTGCTTGTGTG
>BQNB010142660.1:0-13020 GCA_026074375.1 Tanacetum coccineum | reverse complement strand
GCTTTTAAAACATTCCAAAAATGGCTTGCTATTATTTCAGATAGCAACCCGGTCATCATCTTAAAGGCAAGTATTTCAATAAGAAAACTTGACCTCTCAATGAGAATTTATTCTCGGGCATGGTCTACTTTATGACCATGCAAAGGCTTTTGTTTACTTTGAAACACAACCCGTGCTTCCTATATACAAATTAATGTACGTGTCAGTGCATTTCTTTGTCAAAATAAGAGAAATCTTATTTTTATTGGTAAAAAATTGTCTTCACAATGAATCAGTGTTTTTAGTAATCACAAAAAGATTTTCAAAGACAATTCGACCACACAAACAATGACAATATCTCTTTAAATAGAAAACGGGTTATTATTTGAGGGGGAGAAAGCGTCAACAAATAAATTTTTTAAAACGGTCTTTTAAAATAAGTCATGGAATAAACGGATAAAGTTTTTGATAATGACGGATAACAATTTAAAGGGGAGTTAATTTATATTAACTACAAGGGCTATAGATGTCATTTGTTTCAAAATTTAGGGACTTATTTGCAAATTGAGACTTAGTGAATTTAGGATTTAAACTACATTCGATCAATATTGCCAACACTTCTTAGTATTAAAAGACTTAGGAATGTTTGGAAATTATCACATAGTTTTTAAAAGCCTTGAAGTTGATACTCATGGGACAGATTTAAGCTTATCAATTCTTCGAACACGATCTCTAGTATATTTGCGTACAAGGTTTTGCTAATTCCGAGGTGTCGAAACCAGCAAGGGGGAATGAGTAGATGTATACATGATAGACTCCGCGGCCTTCTTTTAAACTTGTCTTCATGGTTAGCTTCTTTTGACTTTAGGCCTTCTTTGTTTCTTTTGGGTGCACTATTTCAACCTCATGGGGAAAGAGACATCTCGTCATCATTTAGTATGCATCGTTTGAGTTCCTAGGGGAAAGTGTTAGGAGAATAATTATTTTAAAACGTGAGAAGAGTTCTTTCTGATTCAATTGATGTTTTACTCGACCTGTCAATCACTAAACTTATTATTAAAATGGTAGAAATATTTGATAAAAGAGGTACACATAGGTTTGATAAGTATGATAATTCCTTAAGAATAGTCAGTATTCTGCAGAAAGAAATGAGTACATTTGGGACTTAGTTGACTTAGGTGTTTTCATTTCGACTACTTAAGATGGAATTATCGTGACATATGGGACTTAGTTGACTTTGGTGTTACAATTTATATCATCACTATCGTGTAAGGAGAAATATGGACATCCGGGACTTAATTGACTTTGGTGTTACGGCTTTGAATTAGTTGTGTACTTCGGATATTTAGGCTTTATACATCAAGACTGCTTGATGCGGCTTGCACATCTGCTTTAAATCTACTCAAGAAAGGATTGTTAGTTCAGGGGGAAGCTAATACAACTTCTAAATGGAGATTATCAAGACGGATTACAGATTGCTGACATGGACAGAATGACTTTGTCATTTTTGGTTTGAATATTTTCAGGTCCTGCCTCACATATAATCTTGTGAATATATAAATGTGTAGTGTAGACTTAAATATAGGCATATATAGTGTTTGAGTATGAATTTTCAAGAATTTCTTAGTAAATTCAAAATTTTTCAAATAAACATACTCAAACACCAGATAATACCATCATAAATTGAAGGGAAGCATTAAAATTTTCCTTATACGGCTTGTGCATAATCAGAACATTTTTCTCCTATATTTTTTTAACATATTTGAATCAATTGATATCCAAAATATCAAGAGATTTGAAATTTTTGATAAGGGGAGAAAATATGATTAAAATATATGGCTAATTATGTGAACTTGTTTTGAACTCAAGTGTACGCTCACCTACATATGTGTTAAACTCTTTCGATTAAACGATGCACATATGAAGGGGGGAGCAAATGGTTATATGATGGAAAGTGTTGAAATACCAAAGACCGACCATTTATTTTACTGAATTGGAGTTATAAGGTGGTTAAGTTTAGGTATACATTCCCATGATCCAGACAGAACCAGAGGGATCTACCCAGGGATATTCCACTAGTTAGTGTAAAAGTCCTTAGGTATGATATAAAAAAAGGAGTAAATGTGAGAATAAGGGAAGAGTGCCGATTGAGATGGAGCTAATATTGGGACAAACCCACCAAGGTATTAGTCATGAAGTCTCGGTAAGCGCTGAAGGGGTTGAAGAATGAAAAAGAAATGTAAGGATAAAGGGTGAAAAGAAAGAAGCCCTCCATACACTTAGGCAGAAAGCGGGTCAATACTTAAACTGTCGGAAACACTAAGTTGTTGTCTGACATTGAAGATAGTCATGGACCCAGTGACGCTATGCACAACCTTCCCTAGCTATTCAAGGTCTCTCAATAGACTCTTGTTTCATTTCTCACAGAGATTACATGCATTTCTATCAACTTTCTCACTCCGAGTTAGTTGGTATTGAAAAGGTGGTAGTCTGATCCAGCCTCCGATCACTAAAACCAAAGTGCACTATTGAGTCTAGAGCCAAAAGAGATCATCCATAAATCTCACTAGGATACTGTTTAAATATATTTGTTGTTCACATACAGTGAAAACAAGTAATAACCTAAGATTCCTATGCATTATCCTTGTGATTTTTCCAGAACATCAGAGTGATACTAAAGTATTCACAATGACGATGGAAATCCTACTTGAACCAACATCAAACAATCTCTTGGTATGTGACTTGTGCGATTCAAATGAATCAAACTTATGACAACTGGAAAGAAACGATGGTGCGATTCTAAAGTGAATCAAACTTGTTCCAGTAAATGAATTGAGGATTGGTGATGAATTTTTGAAATGATTAACACTCTCAATGTGTCATAAAACCACTTTAGCAAGTGACACGTCGATTGATTTTCAAATCAAATTTTCTATTTAATCGGTAAGACAGTAACTCACTTATTCACTCTTATCGTGCTCTCTGCTTTGAGACGTTCCTGTAATGAGAACATGCTGAGTTTGATTAATCTAATACATATGTGTTAGAAAGATTCGATACTTCAGCTGGAAATCCTGTCAAGGAGATTCTTCTTAAATTGAATCTACCTGATCACATGTCGTTCCTCACGGATTCGAAGGTTACTCCAACGAAGCACGGGCGAATAACAAAGCCATATTCGTCCCCTCGCTTTATTGCTAACTGTTTTAATGTAGGATACTTAAAGATAGAGGTGAAGGTACCTGGTTCCAGCAGTCTCAAAGATTCATAGCCACATGCTCATACTCAACCGTCATTTATAAAGACATTATGAAAGCTCAAGTACATGTTTCAAGACTTCCGCTACTCTGATACCGTACATCCTTCTTGAAGCGACAAAGTGTTAAAGTTAAAGAATCTCAAGAAAGACGTATTATTATTAAAGCTTTCAAGTCAAAGACTCAAGAAAAGTATGAGCATGTCGGTCCAAAAGTCACGAGTTCACAAGATGGAAAAATTAACAAGATGGCGAAAAGAGATTATGCTTGGTTGATGATCTCAAGATGCTCAAGATCACATATTCACATACAAGTCAAACTAAAGGAACAAGCTCAAGCCTAAAGTCAATGATCACTACGTCATATTCACAAGAAAATGAAAAGAAAAAAAGTCTGCGAGCACAAGAACGAAGACCTTCATAGTATGATAGGCTTAAGTTTTTGTAAAATAGAGTGACCTCCCTTAGGGGGAGATTGTTAGGAATACAAAAATCCTAAGAAAGTATCGGTCACTCCATAGATAACTGTCATTAGCTAGTTAAGTATTATTTGGAATCTTAATAGGCCAAGTTTGGAAAAGCCCATGGAAAGCCCATGTAAAGCCTATCCATGGCCGGCCATATTGAGGTTATTATACACCTCTCTATGCCTTAGAGAGGTGGTTGGTTATTTATTTTACACATACACTTAATGCATTTTTCTTTCATGTTTACTTGCTCTCTCTAAAGTGTTCATCCAACCACTCTCTCTCTAGAAATACCTCTCTTTCCCTCATCAAGTATGTTATTAGATATTCATCAAGTTGTGATTAGTGATTTAAGTGTGAAGTTAAAAAGGGATTATTGATTAATAATTTTAGATTATTTAGATTTATGTTTTGGTTAATTAAACGGGCAAAAGCCATAAGAATAATTAGGCATTAATCTAGTAATTAATATCACGATAAAAGATTGTTTTCAAAATAAACCAACGTTGTAAGAAAATTGTTTTTTAGACGGGTGCTAATTCATCGATAAAATCTTATCTTCACACTTAAGGATCTAATCGCCTTACTTGACAAGCATATTCGTTTTAGGTCTATTTGCTTAGTTTAATAGTACTTAGTTATTATATTATTAGTATAAAAACAAATCCAAAAATATTTAATAATCAAGCATCAAACGAAAAACATAAACGTGAATCTCAATTCAATTCTCGTCGTGGATACGACACCCAGAAGATTAATTATCACTTGTCCTCACGTGATTTTTACATCTAACGGGAAGTACTTATTATATTACTCGACTAGTGTTTTCGACATTAATCTGTTTTTGACGCCGTTGCCGAGGAGATTTGTATGATTTTTACGTTATTTTTCGAGTCAGTGCCTTGAAGATCCTTTCTCTTGAAAGTTTATTTTCGTATCTAAAAACATAAAAACACAAAATATAATAAAAATAAAAAAATTCAAAAATATTTTCTTTCTTATTATATATTATAATAAAAATACCAAAAATACTTTACTTTTATTATCCTTATAAAAATCCAAAAAAAATATATTCTTTATCTTCTAAAAACGTTTAATTCTTATTCTATCACCCTCTTCTATTATTTAATTCTTCATTATGTCTTCTTATTACCAATATGGTTGTGAGTATTACGGGGGTCCTCAAAATGGTGGCAATTGCCTTAGTTGTAGCATTGTAGATTTGGGAAATGGGTTTGTCTATGACCAAAATCCCTATTTTTACAATGAAACACCCGACTTCCTCTACCAACCCCCACACCATCAGATGGAGACATATTATACCCCTTGTCTGCCACAACAATATTATTGTTGTGAGCATTGTGGAGGTCCCCATTATGGATTTGATTGTCAAACGGGTAACGTATTCTATGAGCATGCTCCTTATGACAATCATGACTCATCTGGTTTTGACCAACCTTCACAGTTCACACCCCCTCAGCCGCTCCCCCATAGCGAGTTAAATCAAACAGATTGATCAAACATGTGATCGAGCAATTTGATATGAATCAAGAACAATTTAACTTAAATCAAGTTTAAATTGAAGAATTGCAAGCTGAAATGAACCGACTTCAAGAGATGCTGAACATTAGAAATTCAAACCATGATCCTCCTGTTGACTTATATGATCTTGAGGGGAGTAACGAGGGAGATATGGAGATTGATTCACTCACCGAGGAAACTTTAGACACCCTCTTAATGAGGGATGGATTATTAGCACTACTCCTGCAAGGGAAAATGATGAATTCATAAAGTCTAGTGTTGATGATCTTGTCCCAATCCCAAGGGAGTCTGAGGTGACATTGGTTAGTACTGATTTAGAGTGTATTATGCCCATTGATTCACCACCTTTGCCTTGCATTGATTTTTTGGGAGATAGAAAAGTAGATATTGACTTACCTTTTGGAGAAAATTTAGACACCCTCTCAATAGGGGATAGGGAAATTGACTTTAATCCTAGTGATTTAGAAACCATTGGCCCTGTTCTAGACCCAAGGATGTTTGATGTACCTTTAGGTAATGATGATTCGATTTCCAGATATTTTAGCTATTCACTAATAACTGATAACAAAATTTTTGATGATGATTTCGAGGACTTGTGTAGCTTGGACCCTCTTAAGTCAATACCATTAATTGATGAGTCCATTCTACTAGTCACACCACTTCCCGATCCTAAGCAACTTTGCTTAAGGGAAGTGGAAAGAGTTCATCCATTTTTCTCCCTGACACAGTCAGGTGATATGACGTGGGTGACGGAGAGACCTTCTTATAGATTTCCCCATATGCCATTACCTCGTCAGGTGGCATACTCACCTAAGGTAGTGATGTATCGCTACTTCCATCCGAACTTAATTTTAAGTGATGGATGTGTCCATGAACCTAGAAGTAAGTAACCCTAGAGTCAAGCTAGCGACTCGAACAAAAACAAGCGCTTCTCGGGAGGCAACCCGTGTTATCTTTAGATTTAAATAAGTAGCTTGCTACATTTATGATTATTTTAAGTATGGTTATTAGATAATTAGAATTAGTAATAAATATAGTTGGGGGAGTTTTCTCCTCCATGGTGTTTTTGTGGAACCTGATTTAAGCTTGCAAGTCTCCCCTATGATCTGTGAAGACTCCTGTGCATTTTTTAATCCTCCAAACACACGGTCTCACGATCATTTACATTGCTTATTCATCTAGGAAAATCTTCCAATCCCGGGTCATATAGAAATATATATAATATATATATATATATAATCACATATTTATATATATATATATATATATATATATAATATATATAAATATATAAATATATATATCCTAATACTTTGTTCCTATTTCCACACTTGGACACTTTTTTTGCACTTGCTTTTTTATGTCTTAAGTGTGGGGGTGCACCAAGACATTTTTAAACATTGAGGTTTAAAAATTAAAAAATGTTCATTTTCTAAGTGTGGAGGGATTTTCTGTCAAAACGATCGTAACTGTGATGTCCTGGGACCCACGCAACCCGTTTGACTATTATTTTTATTTAGATCGAATAAAAATACATATTTAAAATAATATAAATAAGTGATGATGATATAAAAATGTATAAATAATAAGACCCGTAGGCTAGAACTAGGGAGATTTGGCTTGACCGAGTATTGCACTCTAGCTTTCCCCTTAGCTTTCGAGACTAAGCGTTTGCAAAACTTAATTTTTTTTGCAAAGAATGAAAAATGATAGAGTTGAATATAAGTTAGATGCTAAGTGTGGAGTAGTTGGATCTCCTTAGAGCTCATAGAGGTTAATTGTGGCTTTTTGCTCTCATTAGCTAAATAAACGAGATAAAATAATTTTCAATAAATAAAGTCGCTTTGGTTTTTGCGATTCTTAGTTTTGATCTCTTCGTATAGATTCCTTCTGATGAAAGTACGATACACATCGAGGTTTTGTCAGTGTTGTGGGGAAATATGCTACCTATTCCTGACGGCTCGCTCCCGTTGTCTAGGTAGTTAAAAGACCACAAGACTTGAAATTTAGCTATAAAAATAATAACAATAATAATATAATAAACTAAAGCCGAAATAAGACTATTATTTCCTGTCGGTTTGCTCCCGATGTCACAGTTGTTCAAAGGGTGAAAGTAATAATAATAATAATCCGAGACTGATAAAAGTTTATTGTTTCCTGATGGTTCGCTCTCATTGACTTAGCCTTCAAAAAGGTCGAGGAAATTCATAAGGTCGAAATAAGACTACTGTTTCCTGTCGGTTCGCTCCCGATGTCTTAGTTGTTTAAAGGACCGAAGGCTAATATTGTTGCTATAATAATAATAAAGCTAAATTTTGACTCCGAGGTTATCTGAATAAAGCTTCCGTCTCTGGACACGTAGTTGAGTTGTTTCGGATGAAATAAAATGGATAACCCCTAAATCAAGCGAAATTGAAACCTTAATGTGGACCTTATTCTCAGCAAATCGTTTCTTTAGGAAAAGATTTCAAACTAATTATAGTTTAAACCGGTCTCTTTTATAATAATAAGACCATTATCTATTAAGATGTGATCTCATTTCACTACATATTTTCCAAATAAAATCCTTAGATGAAATTAGAAATAAGGGAGCGAAAAGTAGCCGCGTTTACACAATTAACATTTATGAGTAGTGTTAGCATCTAATCTTATATTTAGCTATGATTTCGATTTAAGTTTGGTTTGAGGATTGTAGAAATCAGGGATGATGAACTCCCGTTCTTAAATCCTTTATATAAATTAAAATTTTATACTTAGCATTTTATCTATTACTGAATAAGTGGTTAAAACGGGGAGCTTTCGAAACAAATGATTTTTAAACCCTCTCGATGGACCTTTTTTGTTCTTGTTTGATGTGAGGGGTTATAAGTTATGGGGGTTAAAATATTTCTTTCCTAGCGTGTATTATAAACATTGCGTGTGGGACCAGCAATGGCTTAGTGTGGGGGAATTTGATGTGTGCTTAAACACACATCATTTTTACCTCGAAAAACACTCTAAACTGGACTAAAAACCATAAAATATGTGAAATTATATTGCAAATATGTTTGGTATGTTTTTTTATGTCTTGTAGGTACAAAGGATTGAAAACAAAGCAAAAATGGTGATTTTCGGATGAGTTTCGACGACATTTTCACGTTTATCGATTTTCAAACGAAGTCGTAAAAATTTTCCGAGCACTTCGTTGGAAAGAGCACGAAATTACGAATCCATCGGCACCTTTCTCATCTTTTGAACCGGTCAAAATAATATTTTATAGACTGGTCAAAGTTTAATTTGACCCTTTAATATATAAATTGAACCAGACCAAAACAATAAAAGGGTTAAAAGGATATTGTATACACATATTAACGAAACTATGCCTCAGCTCAGATGGCAAAAGGGAAACCCTTAGCGTCTCTGAGCTTGAGGTCTGGTGTTCAAAACCCAGCGAGAGCTGCTCATGTGATATATATCTCACATGCCACGTGGCACCACTCAGATGGTGACACATGGCGACACGACCCAATCCAGACCCGATCTAATCCAAACCCGGTCAACGTTGACCCGTTCACTGGTCAACAGTCAACGCTGAGCGTTTACCTGACACGTCGGCTGCCACATCAGCAAGTGGGTCCTACTTGCTGACTTGACTGATGACGTGGCCGCCACGTCAGCAATGACGTGGCAAGTGGGACCACCTGCCATGTAGCTGCCACGTCAGTAGCGGCTGGCCAATCAAAAGCCACCACCTGGCGACGGCGCTGACATTGCTGACTCCAGCTATGAGGTATGAGGTTTCAGAGATGGCGGCTAATCATTGGTTGCAGTGGCGGCTGGCCATTGCGGTGATGACACGTGTACATGGTGGCAACTGTAAACGCATGATCCTAGGCGTCAGTAGGAGGTTCTAGAAGGGGCAATGATTGGGTGCAGAAGACGCGTCAGATCTGAGGCAATGATTGGCTGTTGTGGGATCCAAGGCAAATGATTGGTTGATATTGATTTGAGTGAGCTGGTGGACGTGTAAAAGGATGATTCCACCCCTGCACTTGGGCTATATAATTCCACCAGACCTAGCCATTTGAAGTGTTAGAGTTTAAGATTTATTTTCACATAGTAGGAGTAGGAGTAATATAGGATAGATATAGCTTATTAGTTTTTGTAGTTAGGCTTATTGTAAAAGCTTTTTATAGCTTATTGGATTTGGCTTATTTGTACTTTTGGGCTTATTATTAATGAAGATGCTTATTTCTAAGGTTGGTATTACTTGATGCTTATTACTTGTGCATATTCCTTTTTCTTTTCTTTTCCTAGCTTATTTCCAAATAAGCTCCTTATAGTTTATTCATTTTTTGATCCTAATTTCTTAAGCTTATATTCGAATAAGCTCCTTATAGCTTATTTCATCTAAGCTTATTTCATATTCTTGCATGTTTAAGCTTTTCGAATAAGCTTTTGAGTAGCTCATTTCCTTTAGCTTATTTTCGTAAGTTCTGTCATCTTATTAGTTTAGTTTTCACTATTTAGTTTAGATTTCAATTTAGTTACCTTATTTGTTTGCTTATTTTGTAGATCTTATAGCTTATGTTTCGAATAAGTTTCTCATAGCTTATTCAAATAAGCTTTTGATAAAGTAGTTTAATTCACAAGTAGATCTAGCTTATTTCAATCTTTTAAATAGATTAGTTTGTTCAAATCTCATAGCTTTTAGCTTATATATTTTCGAAATTCTTAATATTTCAAATTTAAGCCTATTAGCTTATAGCTTATTCATCTAGCTTATTTGTCTTAACTTAGCTTGTGTCTTATTGTTTATGAAACCATTTCTACACTTAGGCGAGGAGCTTATGGGTCTAATAAGCTAGTTTTGTTCCTAAAGTTTTAAGCTTTTTTTAGTCTTTATTAAGCTAATTAGTGAATAAAGCTCAAAACTTTACTAGCTAATTAGTTAGATAAAAACTAATAAAGTAGTAAGCTTTAGGATTATAATTAGTTTATTAGATCGGATTCGTTGCTTCGATCGGGTTCTACTTTCCTTCCTTTCTCTATACTTAGTAGTTTTTAGCTTATTTAGATTAATATGTTTATTATTGTTGATTTAGTTGTTGCCATGTTTAGTGAGTAGTTTAATATATGCTTGTTAAGTGAGTTGTGATTAGTGATTTAAGTGTGAAGTTAAAAAGGGGATTGTTGATTAATAATTTTTGGATTATTTAGATTTATGTTTTGGTTATTTAAACGGGCAAAAGTCGTAATAATAATTAGGCATTAATCTAGTAATTAATATCACGATAAATGATTATTTTCAAAATAAACCAACGTTGTGAGAAAATAGTTTTTTAGACGGGTGCTAATTCATCGATAAAATCTTACCTTCACACTTAAGGATCTAATCGCCTTACTTGACAAGCATATTCGTTTTAGGTCTATTTGCTTAGTTTAATAGTACTTAGTTATTATATTATTAGTATAAAAACAAATCTAAAAATATTTGATAATCAAGCATGAAACAAAAAACATAAACGTGAATCTCATTTCAATTCTCGCCGTGGATACGACATCCGAAAGATTAATTATCACTTGTCCTTACGTGATTTTTACATCTAACGAGAAATACTTATTATATTACTCGACTATTGTTTTCGACATTAATCAGTTTTTGGCGCCGTTGCCGGGGAGATTTGTACGACTTTTGCGTTATGTTTCGAGTTAGTGCCTTGAAGATCCTTTCTCTTGAAAGTTTATTTTCGTATCTAAAAACATAAAAATATAATAAAAAAAAATCCAAAATATTTTCTTTCTTATTATATATTATATTAAAAATACCAAAAATATTTTACTTTTATTATCCTTATAAAAATCCAAAAAAAAACTTCTTTGTGTTCTAAAAGCGTTTAATTCTTATTCTATCACCCTCTTCTATTATTTAATTCTTCATTAAGTCTTCTTATAACCAATATAGTTGTGAGTATTACGGGGGTCCTCAAAATGGTGGCAATTTCCCTGGTTGTAGCATTGTAGATTTGGGAAACGGGTTTGTCTATGACCAAAATCCCTATTCTTACAATGAAACACCCGACTTCTTCTACCAACCCCCACACCATCAGATGGAGACATATTATACCCATTGTCCGCCACAACATTATTATTGTTGTGAGCATTGTGGAGGTCCCCATTATGGATCTGATTGTCAAACGGGTAACATGTTCTATGAGCATGCTCCTTATGACAATCATGACTCATATGGTTTTGACCAACCTTCACAGTTCACACCCCTCAGCCGTTCCCCCATAGCGAGTTAAATCGAACAGAATTGATCAAACACGTGATCGAGCAATCTGATATGAATCAAGAACAATTTAACTTAAATCAAGTTAAAATTAAAGAATTGCAAGCTGAATTGAATCGTCTTCAGGAGATGCTGAGCCTTACAAATTCAAATTATGATCCTCCTGTTGACTTATAAGATCTTGAGAGGAGTGACGAGGGAGATATGGAGATCAGTTCACTCACCGAGGAACCTTTAAACACACTCTTAATAGGGGATGAGGTTATTAGCACTACTCTCGTAAGGGAAAATGATGAATTTATAAAGTCTAGTGTTGATGATCTTGTCCTAATCCCAAGGGAGTCTGAGGAGACGTTGGTTAGTACTAATTTAGAGTGTAGTATGCCCATTGATTCACCACCTTAACCTTGCACTGATGTTTTGGGAGATAGAAAAGTAGATATCGACTTACCTTTTGGAGAACATTTAGACACCCTCTGAACGGGGATAGGGAAATTGACTTTAATCCTAGTGATTTAGAAACCATTGACCTTGTTTCAGACCCAAGGATGTATGATGTACCTTTAGGTAATGATGATTCGATTTCCAGATATTTTGATGTGACTATATCATATCCTTTATGTGACTTTGATGATAGCTATTCACTAATAATTGATAACAAAATTTTTGATGATGATTTTGAGGATTTGTGTAGCTTGGACCCTCTTAAGACAATACCATTAATTGATGAGTCCATTCTACTAGTCACACCACTTCCCGATCCTAAGCAACTTTGCTTAAGGGAAGTGGAAAGAGTTGATCCATTTTTCTCCCTGACACAGTCGGGTGATATGACGTGGGTGATGGAGAGACCTTCATATAGATTTCCCCATATGCCATTACCCCGTCAGGTGGCATACTTACCTAAGGTGGTGATGTATCGCTATTTCCACCCGAACTTAATTTTAAGTGATGGATGTGTCCTTGAACATAGAAGTAAGTAACCCTAGAGTCAAGCTAGCGACTCGAACAAAAACAAGCTCTTCTCGGGAGGCAACCCGTGTTATCTTTAGATTTAAATAAGTAGCTTGCTACATTTAGGATTATTTTGAGTATGCTAGGATATTAGTATTAATAATAAATAAGTACGGGGGAGTGTTTCTTTCTATATTGTGTTTTGTGGTACTTGTTTTTCCTTGCAGGTTTCCCTATGACCGTGAAGACCTCCGTGCTTGTTTTTAATCCCCCAAACACTCGGTCTCTTACCATTTACATGCTTATATCTAGGGAAATCTTCTATCCTGATCATATATATATCTAATTTTGTTTCCCCTTCCACACTTGGAAATTTTTGCATTTGCCTTTTTTGTTCTTAAGTGTGGGGGTGGCACCCGATATTTTTGAACATTAAGGCTAATATTTAGTTCTAAGTATGGGGGATTTCTATCAAAATGATCATACCTATGATTGTCTGGGACCCACGCAACCCCGTTTTGACCTATATATTATTTTATTTTAGTATAAAA
>BQNB010142658.1:0-17104 GCA_026074375.1 Tanacetum coccineum | reverse complement strand
GTAGCAGTTGTAACAGCCTTTAGTTTAGCTGCTTTAATCTCTATCAAGGTCTGAGCCAAAGTCAACTCATCAACAGTTGTTGTAGCAATGGCAGTGGTAACTACTTCACCAACAGTAGTAACTGGATTAGCAGCACTAACTTCCTTTTCAGCAACAACTTCTTCACCATGTAAATCATCTTGTACATCAAACAACATCTCTTCATCATATCTTTCTTGAGCCTCATCAATCGAGGTCACTTTTACATCAGCATCAAGATCAGCTATTTTCCTCCCCTGTTTGGATGCATCCTCCTGAGCACCCAAACTAACATCATTAGAGGATTCTACCCTGCTAGCTGAACTAACCTTTCTTAACCTTTTGAGCCCTGACGTTCTTGACTTCTTTCTCTTTTCCAACTGCTTGACTCTCTTATTTAAACTAGCAATCTCCTTTGCTTGTGTAGTCTTTGCTTCCTCCAAATTAAGAACCTGCTTTTGTAGTTTGGTACAAAACTCATCAATTCAGTAAGTTGCAATCTATCCTTACCACTTTGAGGTGGATCACAAGAAAGGGTAGATATAGGTTCCTCATTTGTAGCCTCATCAAGGATAGGCTCTGTAAGACCACTGTCCTTCCTCTGTTTACTTTTAGACTTTTTCTTTTGAGGCTTAGATGATGATGGTTGAGTAATAATAGGTGTGGAATGGGAATCAGTAGGAGCAGCTGAATCTTCACCCATGTCTTCTATAGCTTGAACCATCATAGTACCTTTTCCTTCCCTCTTCATATTAACAAAAATCTTCTTTGTATGGGAAGGTGTAACATAAATCCCTTCATGTTTGGACATTCCTTCAACTTGTTTGTCCAGGAACACTTGCATAAGCCTTGGATACATAAGAAATTTAACCTCACCCTCCAAGTTCTTCATCATATGATCAAAAATGTAATTCCAAAAGTTAAATTTTTGGTTTGTAGCAAGACAGATGTTGATCCCAATGAATAGATCTTTAACTCCTTAGCTTGTAAGGTTTAGTACCCTTGGATAAATCCAAAAATACTAAGAATGAAACTTTGATTGAATGATATAAACTATGCGGAATCTAGTTTATACCACTAAGAAGTATAATGAATAGAACAGTAACAAACAATAAGAACAACAAGAATGATTACTAAACTTTCAGCTTCAATATAAAACAAACACTCTTAATAGTGTTGGGGTTACAAAACAACCTTGAAGCTCTGTGTTTTACGTATAAGAGATATGATGTGTATGCTGATGAGATGCTAAACTAGATGCCCTAGGATCTTATTTTATACACCAAGGAGTCCTAATGGGCTTACAATACTTTCCTAAGTATTTAGTCAAATGTATTGAATATAATGACTATGTATTTAATACTTTCCAAAGCTCGTAGTCAAATGTATTAAATACTTTATCATAAATAGTTGAAACTTCTCAATAAGCATTAATCTTTTCAATCAGCATTAACTTGATATTAATTTTCTCACCAGCAGCAGTAATCTTGAACCAGCAGTAGTAACTCTATAACCAACAATCTTAAGTCCTTCAACAATCTTAAGTTAGTACTAGCAGTACTAACTTACTCTAGTAGTACTAACTGGTTAATACTGGTAGTTGTAACTTGTGAGCAGTACTAACTTTTGGCTTAGCAGTACTAAGTGCACTAAGTTTAATTCCCAACAATCCTCCCCTAAACTTGTTATTTACCTTCAAATCATCAAGTTTCTTGAATTAAACCTTCTATTTTGAGAGGATGCTTTCAAACACTTCATCTTCTTAATCTTTCAGCCTGTATGAATATCTTTTGAAAAAGTTCTTGAATTAAACCTTCTGCTCTGGAAATCTTCTGCCTTTCTTCTTTATCAAGTTCATCTTGCAATCTCACAGCTACTTCAAAATCAAGTCTTTCTTATTCTTGTTGCCTTTTTGTCTTGGTCATTGCTGATTTTGACTCTTCCATCTTTGCTTTACCTTTATCTTTTGCCTTTACTGCACTCCTTATGATGTACACTAAAGTTTTAGCAGCAATATCTTCAATCGAATCACCAGCAGTTTTAACTTCAGGGCTGGCAGTACTAATTTCTGCACCAGCAGTAGTAACTGGTACGTTAGCAGCATCAAAATCAAACTCGGGTTCATGCTCATACCTCCCCTGAATCTTGCATCATGTTGTACCAATGAAATGCTAGGATCTTGATCAATTTTAGTTATCTTCCTCCCCTGTTTGGAAGGATCCTCCAAATCATCTTTTTTTGGGGACCCAAGCCATCACTGACTTGAATCTTCCTTGTGCATGAATATAATAAAAAAAATTCAAGATGATTGATGTATTGTTGTGTTTGGATACATGGTCTATTACTCTGTTCTTTGGCTTCCAAACCCAGCATGCTGAGGCCTTAACATCATGAAACTTATTTCTCTTGACATCATTATGTACTGCTTTTGGCTTAGCAACATTAACTGCTGCTCTTGACCTAGCAGTATTAATTGTTCCATACTGGTTTTACCATCCTTTTACTACAATCTTTCTTTAGATGGTCAAAACTTCCACATACAAAACAGGCTTTATTAATCATTTTAAAGTCACTTCCTAGCCTTTGGGACATAAGATTGTTCCAGTTTCTTTGGTTCCCTCTAGGATGGTGTTTGTTTTGTTTAGGTGCATTTGTTTCCCTAACAGTCTTAACAGATTTTATCTTTTCAGTGCTAGGTCTTACAGTCTTATCATTATGTTCTACCTCACTTTCATCATCAAAGTTCCAATCCTCTATGATTGGAGCACTAGTGTTGTTCATCCTAACAACATTAGATTCAACTGTGTTAGAAACATCCTTATTTTCAATTGTCTTAACATTACTAGGTGTAACAACAGTAGTAACATCCAAATTTTCACTTTCAACTATTTCATCCATAAATGTTAGATCAGGTTTGCGAGGTATGAAATTCCATGTAAGAGGTGGGGGAACTGAATGATATCCCTTATCTGATCCAGATTTATCAGATAAATTCACAAAACTTTCTACTGCAGGAGTAGCTGCATTATATCCTAGTCCTGTTTTAAACTTGTCAATTACTTGACTTTCTAGTAAATCATTTAAAGACTTGGATGAATTTTGAAACTTCTCTAATGTTTGTTTTAACTGATCTCTTTCTTTTTCTGCTTTTTCCAATTTCATTTTGTATTCATCTAAGGCATTATCTCTTAGTCTAACTTCAAGTTTTAAAACATTTATGCTCTCTTCAAACACAGCCTCATTTTTCTTATAGTGTACTAGTCTATCTTCTACAGACTGTAAACCTGCTTTATAAGATACTAAATTAAATTGAGACTTTTTGTAATCTGAAGACAAACTATCATATTGTTCTTTGAGAGTAGCATAAGCTTTAACACATGATTTAGAACAAGAATCTACCTCAGAATCTGAACTGGAAGAACTTCCTGAAGATGTATATGCCATTAATGCAAAGTTTGTAGGATGCTCTTCTTATTCAAAGCTTCACAACAAGCTCTGATACCACTTGTTGATCCCAATGAATAGATCTTTAACTCCTTAGCTTGTAAGGTTTAGTACCCTTGGATAAATCCAAAAATACTAAGAATGAAACTTTGATTGAATGATATAAACTATGCGGAATCTAGTTTATACCACTAAGAAGTATAATGAATAGAACAGTAACAAACAATAAGAACAACAAGAATGATTACTAAACTTTCAGCTTTAATATAAAACAAACACTCTTAATAGTGTTGGGGTTACAAAACAACCTTGAAGCTCTGTGTTTTTCGTATAAGAGATATGATGTGTATGCTGATGAGATGCTAAACTAGATGCCCTAGGATCTCCTTTTATACACCAAGGAGTCCTAATGGGCTTACAATACTTTCCTAAGTATTTAGTCAAATGTATTGAATATAATGACTATGTATTTAATACTTTCCAAAGCTCGTAGTCAAATGTATTAAATACTTTCTTATAAATAGTTGAAACTTCTCAATCAGCATTAATCTTTTCAATCAGCATTAACTTGATATTAACTAGCAGTTGTAACTTCTTTCAGCAGTATTAATTTTCTCACCAGCAGCAGTAATCTTG
Source organism: Tanacetum coccineum (assembly GCA_026074375.1). NCBI lineage: Eukaryota > Viridiplantae > Streptophyta > Magnoliopsida > Asterales > Asteraceae > Tanacetum > Tanacetum coccineum. The sequence continues at coordinate 13,006 of BQNB010142658.1, read as the reverse complement.
AACCAGCAGTAGTAACTCTATAACCAGCAGTCTTAAGTCCTTCAACAGTCTTAAGTTAGTACTGGCAGTACTAACTTACTCTAGCAGTACTAACTGGTTAATACTGGTAGTTGTAACTTGTGAGCAGTACTAACTTTTGGCTTAGCAGTACTAAGTGCACTAAGTTTAATTCCCAACAATCCTCCCCTAAACTTGTGATTTACCTTCAAATCATCAAGTTTCTTGAATTAAACCTTCTATTTTGAGAGGATGCTTTCAAACACTTCATCTTCTTGATCTTTCAGCCTGTATGAATATCTTTTGAAGAAGTTCTTGAATTAAACCTTCTGCTCTGGAAATCCTCTGCCTTTCTTCTTTATCAAGTTCAGCTTGCAATCTCACAGCTACTTCAAAACCAAGTCTTTCTTGTTCTTGTTGCCTTTTTGTCTTGGTCATTGCTGATTCAGACTCTTCCATCTTTGCTTTACCTTTATCTTTTGCCTTTGCTGCACTCCTTCTGATGTACACTAAAGTTTCAGCAGCAATATCTTCAATAGAATCACCAGCAGTTTTAACTTCAGGGCTGGCAGTACTAATTTCTGCACCAGTAGTAGTAACTGGTATATTAGCAGCATCAAAATCAAACTCTGGTTCATGCTCATGCCTCCCCTGAATCTCTGCATCATGTTGTACCAATGAAATGCCAGGATCTTGATCAATTTCAGTTATCTTCCTCCCCTGTTTGGAAGGATCCTCCAAATCATCTTCTTTTGGGGACCCAAGCCATCACTGACTTGAATCTTCCTTGTGCATCAATATAATCAAATTTTTTCAAGATGATTGATGCACTGTTGTGTTTGGATACATGGTCTATTACTTTGTTCTTTGGCTTCCAAACCCAGCATGTTGAGGCCTTAACATCATGAAACCTATTTCTCTTGACAGCATTATGTACTGCTTTTGGCTTAGCAGCATTAACTGCTGCTCTTGACCTAGCAGTATTAATTATTTTTAGCCCTGACCTCATTAATACTGCTTGTGGAATCATGTTTCTTTTTGAATTGGGGTGAGTCATTCTTGTAGAATTTTGATGATTCACCCCCTCCCCCCCCTCTTTCTCCTACATTGTTCCCATAATGGTTTTTTACATCCTTTTACTACAATCTTCTTTAGATGGTCGAAAATTTACCACACCCAAACAGGCTTTATTGCACATCACAAAGTCACTTCCTAGCTGTTGGGACTTCTGATTATTCCAGTTTCTTTGATTTCCCCTAGGCCTTTATGACCTGTACATTCAGCATACTCACTTTTCCCTAACTGGTTTTTTCTGTTGTTTAGCGGTCCAACAAATTCTATTTTAGAATAAACAGTAGGAAAAAGAACAGTTTTCTTCGTACCATCGTGACACAACCCTCAGTAAATAGAGCACAACACTCTCTCCTAACCATTATTCGATTCAACTGTGGTGAAGCACACCCTTATTTTCAACTGCTTTTCATTACTAGGTGGGAAGAACAGTAGTAAACATCTCCAAATTTTCACTTTTAACTATTTCATCCATAAATGTTAGATCAGGTTTGTGAGGAATGAAATTCCTTATTAAAGGTGGGGGAACTGAATGATATCCCTTATCTGATCCAGACTTATCAGATAAATTCAAAAAACTTTCTACTGCAGGAGAAGCTGCAATAGCTGCATCATATCCTAGTCCTATTTTAAACTTGTCAATTACTTGACTTTCCAGTATGTTATTTAAAGACTAGGATGAATTTTGAAACTTCCTAATATTTGTTTTTAACGATCTCTTTCTTTTCTCTTATTTCCAATTTCATTTTGTATTCATCTAAGCCTTATCTCCTTAGTCAACTTCCATTTAAAAACATTAATGCTCTCTTCAAACACAACCTCATTTTTCTTATAGTGTAAAGTCTAACTCTACAGACGTAACCGTCTTTATAAGATACTTAAATTAAATTGAGACTTTTGTAATCTAAGACAAACTAGCATATGTTCTTCGAAGTAGCACAAGCGTTTAACACATGATTTAGAACAAGAATCTACCTCAGAATTTGAACTGGAAGAACTTCCATCATGAAACCTATTTCTCTTAACAGCATTATGTACTGCTTTTGGCTTAGCAGCATTAACTGTTGCTCTTAACCTAGCAGTATTAATTGTTTTTAGCCCTGACCTCATTAATACTGCTTGTGGAATCATGTTTCTTTTTTAATTGGGGAGATTTATTCTTGTAGAATTTTGATGATTCACCCTCCTTGCATTGTTCCATATTGGTTTTACCATCCTTTTACTACAATCTTTCTTTATATGGTCAAAACTTCCACACACAAAAAGGCTTTATTAATCATTTTAAAGTCACTTCCTAGCCTTTGGGACATAAGATTGTTCCAGTTTCTTTGGTTCTCTCTAGGATGGTGTTTGTTTTGTTTAGGTGCATTTGTTTCCTTAACAGTCTAAACATATTTTATCTTTTCAGTGCTAGGTCTTATAGTCTTATCATTAGGTTCTACCTTACTTTCATCATCAGAGTTCCAATCCTCAATGATTGGAGCACTAGTGTTGTTCATCCTAACAGCATTAGATTCAACTATGTTGGAAACATCCTTATTTTCAACTGTCTTAACATTACTAGGTGTAACAAGAGTAGTAACATCCAAAATTTCACTTTCAACTATTTCATCCATAAATATTAGATTAGGTTTGTGAGGTATGAAATTCCCTGTAAGAGGTAGGGGAACTGAATGATATCCTTTATCTGATTCAGATTTATCAGATAAATTCACAAAAGTTTCTACTGCAGGAGTAGCTGCATTATATCCTAGTCATGTTTTAAACTTGTCAATTACTTAACTTTCCAGTAAATCATTTAAAGACTTGGATGAGTTTTAAAACTTCTTTAATGTTTGTTTTAACCGACCTCTTTCTTTTTCTGCTTTTTCTAATTTCATTTTGTATTCATCTAAGGCATTATCTCTTAGTCTAACTTCAAGTTTTAAAACATTTATGCTCTCTTCAAACACAGCCTCATTTTTCTTATAGTGTACTAGTCTATCTTCTAATAGACTGTAAACATGCTTTATAAGATACTAAATTAAATTGAGACTTTTTGTAATCTGAAGACAAACTATCATATTGTTCTTTGAGAGTAGCATAAGCTTTAACACATGATTTAGAACAAGAATCTACCTCAGAATTTGAACTGGAAGAACTTCCTGAAGATGTATATGCCATTAATGCAAAGTTTAGAGGATGCTCTTCTTATTCAAAGCTTCACAACAAGCTCTGATACCACTTGTTGATCCCAATGAATAGATCTTTAACTCTTTAGCTTGTAAGGTTTAGTATCCTTGGATAAATCCAAAAATACTAAGAATGAAACTTTGATTGAATGATATAAACTATGCAGAATCTAGTTTATACCACTAAGAAGTATAATGAATAGAATAGTAACAAACAATAAGAACAACAAGAATGATTACTAAACTTTCAGCTTCAATACAAAAACAAACACTCTTAATAGTGTTGGGGTTACAAAACAACCTTGAAGCTCTGTGTTTTTCGTATAAGAGATATGATGTGTATGCTGATGAGATGCTAAACTAGATGCCCTACGATCTCCTTTTATACACCAAGGAGTCCTAATGGGCTTACAATACTTTCCTAAGTATTTAGTCAAATGTATTGAATATAATGACTATGTATTTAATACTTTCCAAAGCTCGTAGTCAAATGTATTAAATACTTTCTCATAAATAGTTTAAACTTCTCAATCAGCATTAATCTTTTCAATCAACATTAACTTGATATTAACTAGCAGTTGTAACTTCTTTTAGCAGTATTAATTTTCTCACCAGCAGCTGTAATCTTAAACCAGCAGTAGTAACTCTATAATCAGCAGTCTTAAGTCCTTCAACAATCTTAAGTCCTTCAACAGTCTTAAGTTAGTACTAGCAGTACTAACTTACTCTAGCAGTACTAACTGGTTAATACTGGTAGTTCTAACTTGTGATCAGTACTAACTTTTGGCTTAGCAGTACTAAGTGCACTAAGTTTAATTCCTAATATTTTTGCTGTTAGTTATACTTAATACTGCTAGGTATAATTAATACTGTGAAAGTTGCTATGGATTGTGTTTTTCTTAGTTTTTGGACTAACATTTTGCAGGAAAAACAAAGAAAAGTGTTAGATTATATGGAATAAAAACAGATAGAGTGATTTGGTGACTAAAAGAATTGAGAAAATTTGTGAGTCAAAAAATAGAAAGTGAGCTATGTGAAATAAAAACAGACAAAATGATTTTGGTGAGAAAAAGTATTGAGAGAATTGGTGAGTTAAAAAACAGAAAGAGAGTTGAGACAGAGTGTTTAGACTAGAATTGGAAGTTAATGCTGCTAGGCATAAACTTACTACTTCAGTTAGAAGTTAATGTTACTAGGCATAACTTACAATTGCTGGTATAAGTTAATGCTGCTAGGCGTAAACTTACTACTGTTGTTAAAAGTTAATGCTGCCAGGCATAAACTTACAACTGCTGTTAAAAGTTAATGCTGCCAAGCATAAACTTACAACTGCTGGTAAATGTTAATGTTGTTGAGGGTATTTTCATAAATACTTCGATTAAGGTTTTCATTCATTCATTTAATTGATTTCAATCTTTCAAATACTCTTTAATCATAAACCCTAACTCAATTTCATCATTCATCATCAAAACCCAGCACAAATGACTACCCTAAAGTTTTCTGATACTCATAACATGGTCGCATTTTGGGCTAAACCCGCTGAAAGTGAAGGGTTTGAGCAGATTGTTGATTTTCTTAATGCACACACAATAAAGTATGCTTTAACCGTTAATCCTACAATATATACTTCATCCATTGAACAATTCTGGACTAATGTTAAGGTTAAATCTATCAATGGGGAAGTATAGTTACAAGCCCTAGTGGATGGAAAGAAGATCATCATTACTGAGTCAATTGTAAGAAGAGATCTTCAATTAGAAGATGCTGAAGGTGTTGATTGTCTACCCAATGCTACCATTTTTGAACAACTCACACTGATGGGGTATGAAAAATTATCTCAAAATCTTACTTTCTATAAGGCATTTTTTTCTCCACAATGAAATACTTATTCCCAATGATTGTTACAATTCTAAAGTGCTAAAAATACTACAGTGAATGAGTTTAGTAGCAATGATGGCATCTCAATTATCTGTTTAGCTACCAAACCAGAATTTCAACTTTTTCAAATGTACCTATTTAAAAGTTAAGGTGAAGAACTTGATAATGTGTCTGGAAATTTTTTTGAATACATCCAATATTGTAGCAAGAGGGTTTTGAGTAAATCAACAAACTGAATGGGATATGTTCCTTCTCCCAGAGCAGAATTTATATAGCACACCTCGTCAGCACTAGAGAAGATTTCTTTTTTTTTTTTGGGAATATGAGAAGGGTGGGAAAAGACTTTTCTGAAAGGGAAACACCATTATTCCAAATAATGGTGGTACAAGCTCAAGCTGAATTGTGTGAAGGTTCAACAAATCCCACTGATCCCCATCACACACCCACCATTATCCAACCATCAACATCTTAACCTCAAAAGAAACAAAGATCAAGAAGGTCAAAGAGAAAGGACACTAAGGTACCTCAGCCTAGTGGTCCTACAACCAATGTAGCAGATGAGGCTGTCAATGAGGAGATGGATGACAGTTTGGTAAGGGCTGCCACTACTATTTCTAGCTTAGAAGCAGAGCATGACAGTGGTAACATCCTTAAGACCCGATCCAAGGTAACACCTAATGAAGCTGGTTCCCAAGGAACTACTTCAGGTGGTGGTCCCAGGTGCCAAGACACCATGAAGGACACAATTGCTCAAACTAGGTTTGAGAATATGTCTAAAACATCTAATGATTCACTGCTCGCAGGAGTTAACACACCTTGAAGTGACGAGGATAGACTAAAACTCAATAAATTGATGGAATTTTGTACCAAATTACAACAAAGAGTGCTTAACTTGGAGAACACAAAGACTGCTCAAGCTCGGGAGATTACAAGTTTGAAACTAAGAGTCAAGAAGTTAGAAAAGAAAGGAGGGTCAAGAACTTACAAGCTCAAATGATTATACAAGGTTGGTAGATCTGCAAGAGTGATTTCCTCTGATGAAGCTAGTTTGGGTGATTAGGGGGATGTATCTAAACAAGGGATGAAAACTGATGACATTGATAAACATGTAGAGATTACATTGGTTGATGAAACTCAGGGGAGGTATGGTGATGATCTAATGTTTGATACAGGTGTTCTTAATGATGAAGAAGTGTTTGTAGGATAAGATATGGCTGAAAAAGAGATTAATGTGGCTTAAAAGGAAGTTAGAACTGCTGATCCAGTTACTACTGCTGGTAAAGTAGTTACTACTGCCAGTGTTGAGATTAGTACTGCCAGTCCAACTGAAACTATAATTGCTGATGATTTGACTCTTGCTCAGACTTTAATAGAGATCAGAAGTGCAAAACCCAAAGTCAAAGGGGTTGTGATAGGAGAGTAGAGTGAATCTACAACAAGAACAAGACCTCAACAACTACCATCAAAAGATAAAGGTAAAGCTATCATGGAAGAGCTTGAGAAACCAACAAAGAGAAAAGATCAAATTAGGCATGATAAGGAAGTGGCTCAAAGACTTCAAGCTCAAATGCAAGCTGAATTAGATGAAGAAGATAGTCTTGTAAGACAAAAAGAAGAAGCTAACATTATTTCATGGGATAATATGCAAAAAATGATAGATACTGATTATCAAATGGCTCAACAAATGCAAGCAGAAGAACAAGAATAGTTGAGTATTGAAGAAAAGTCCGAGTTGTTTGTACAACTCTTAGAAGTAAGAAAGAAACACTTTGCAACAATGAAAGCTAAAGAAAAGAAGAACAAACCACCAACTAAAGCTCAAAATATAAAAACAATGTCTACTTATCTGAAAAACATGGCTGGATACAAGCACAATCAATTGAAGAACAAAAGCTTTGATGATATTCAAAAGTTATTTGACAAAGCTATGAAGAGGGTTAACACATTTGTAGATATGGATACAGAATTGGTGGAAGGCAGTGAAGTAAGAGCAGAAGGCAGTGAGACAAGAGCAGAAGGAAGTTCTAAGTGAGCAGGAGAAGAGCTGGAATAAGAAAGCTCTAAAAAGTAAAAGTTGGAAGAAGACAAAGAGTCTAAAGAGCTTAAGAAATATTTGGAAATAGTTGCAGATGATGGAGATGATGTAACTATTGATTCTACACCGTTATATATTAAGTCTCCAAGCATTGTTTACTAGAAGATTCATAAAAAGGAAAAGAAAAGCTATTACTAGATAATTAGGGTTGATGGAAGTTCAAAGATGTACTTAGTGTTCAGTCATATGCTTAAAAATTTTGACAGAGAAGACTTGGAAACTTTGTACAAGTTGGTAAAAGCTAAGTATGGATCAACAAGACCCATGGAGGACTTGGATTTAGTTTTATATGAAGATTTGAAGACAATGTTTGAACCACATGTAGAGGATAATGTATGGAAAAATGAATCAAACTACAGAGTATTAGATTGGAAGCTATATGATTCATGTGGAGTACATTCATTGAGGAAGCAAAATGTGCACATTCATATGTTGGTAGAAAAGAGATATCCTCTTACAGCACCTACAATCACTGATATGCTAAATAGGAAACTGCAAGCTGATCATTGGAATGAAATGTGTTATCAGCTTCTTAAACTTCTCACAAAACAACTCAAGAATCTATGAAGTGTTTGGATGCATCCTCCTGGTGATTATGAAGCTTTGAATGAAACTTGATGATTTTGGAGATAAATATCAAGTTTAGGGGAGGATTGTTGGGATTAAAAGACTTCTTGATGATCTTGGAGTTACTGCTGCTAAGGTTTGTGTTACTGGTGCTAAGGTTTATGTTACTGCTGCTAAGCTATAGTTAGTGTTGTTCATTAACTTTAATGAAAAATATGCTAAGTAGTTAGTACTGCTAGTGTAACTTAGTTACTACTGCTAGTGTAACTTAGTACTGCTAGAGTAAAGTTAGTACTACTGGTGAAGATTAAAGAAAATATTCTAAGTAGTTACTGCTGCTTGTACACAGTTAATGCTGCTGGTGTATAAGTTACTACTGCTGGTGTTCAGAGTTAATGCTGCTGGTATAAAGTTACAACTGCTCAAAGATTATGACTGCTAAAAGAGTTTTTACTATCAGAGAAAGGATAAAGACATAAGAAAGGATAAAGATTGTTTAGAGAACAAGAATACTTACGTGATAAGTATTAGTTATTTATAGAATAGATCATAGAAAATATTCTAAGTCTTAGGAATATATTGTAAATCGACTAGGACTCCTTGGTGTATAAAAGGAGGTCCTAGGGCATAGAGTTTGATATCTAGAAATCTTTTGTTTTTGATATCGTTATAGCTTCAAGGCTTTGTAACCCTAATACTAGTTAGAGTATTCGTATTAATATATTGAAGCTTTGTTTGTTAATCTGTGCGTTCATTAGAATTACTGTTCTATTGCATATTCTTCTTATTGATCAAAGATTAGAGTCTGCATAATCTTTGATATATTTTACAAAGTTTCTATCATAGTTGTGTAGGATTTATCTTGCATAGCTAAACCTTACACAAGCTAAGGAATTCAAAATCTATTCAAGTGGGATCAACATTAATCATATATATTAATCACATTTTCTCCCCTTTATCAAAAATGTTAAATCTTTTAATATTTTGGATATTAATTGAATTAAAATATATATGTATTCGGGGAGAAAAATGTTCTGATTATTTAACAAGTCATATTATTTTAATGCTCCCGCTCTAGTTACGAGGGTATGATATGGTTTTTAAGTACGTTAATTTAATTTTTTTTGAATTTACTAAGAAATTCTTGAAAATTCGTACTCAAACACTATATATGCCTAATTTTAGTCTACACTATTTATTCACATATTCACAAGATTGATAATATATGAGAAATATACCTGAAATGAGATGGGACAACATATGAAAAAGTCATATTGTCCGTTCCAGCAGCCTGAGGTCATTCTCGTATTCTCTTCCACCAATGAACTTCTCTAGATTCCTCATTAACCTTCTTTGAAAGAGCTGCTTGTCAATTGCCTGGAGCATAACCCGAGCCCTTCGCTTGTCTAAGTTACTCCATTTCCTCTTTGGCAAGTACTCCATCCTTATACCTGAAGCAATATCGTGAAGAGCGGTTCGATCATCATTGAGCGTGCCATCACTGAATTTATGGAGTTCACCAGTGCGTATTAATCTGTTTCCGTTCATCTAATCTACGTATATCACTCCTTGAGGGCCTGAATATGCAGTGTATGTGGTTCTTTTTCTGGGACTCGACCTAAATGTGTCTGGCTTGGTAAGGTTGAGCTTCTTTTGGTAACTTTCAACACCTAATTGAAGATCTTCCACCCGCTTTTGAATGACAATAAGTCTGGTAAACATACGTAATGCCATATTCAAGTCGTATTGTTCGTCTATCGTAAGATTGGTCAGCTTTTGTTGAACAAGAAGGAGTAACATGTCCTCGATGTCTTGTAGGCGAAGACGTAGGAAGTCACCTTCTTTAAACGTGTATAGCTTCTGATCTTCTCTATGAACTTTAATATCGTCCAAGTAACCATAGTCATACTTCTTCATGATGTTATGTCTAGTTACTGCAATGATTCATTTTTTAGAGTAGACACCCTTTGAAGACTCCATGTTGCTTGCATATCCGTAGAATCATTGACATTTTTCACCCCAATGAGAAGTACCCAAGTAGGCATGTTTATCATATACCACCGTTACGGGACTTGATAGCTTGGGAACCTTGTCTATAATCTATTTGATCTTATAAGTAGCAGCCTTTGTCTTTGTAATGAAAGTTGAGTATTTCCTGCTTAAACCTCCACCTTTTAGATATTCCAAGTCATTGTTGATGAAGTGATTCTGAGGGATAAATTGACGACCTCGATGATCTAGAATTAACGGGATAGGTTTACTGAGATCGAACGGATACGGTTTGCCTTCAGGGTTATGCCAGTCGAGTCGTTCAGTTGTAGCCTTGGAACATTCTTCAAAGTGATACTCTAATTCAGTCAGACTCTTGCAAGTGCCTTTGAACAGGTTGAATGCCGGTCCAACCAGAATTTCTTGAGTCAGATAAATAATGTTGAGTCGATTCAGGACAAATGCAGAAAAGTTGATTGAAGTATTGTAGAGTTCATCAAATGAAGTAGGAGGATCTTCAACACAAGCAACTTGACTAATCCAAGTCTGAGGAGGTCGGAAGTCAACTTGTTGTCTCTTATTCCAATCAGGATCAGGAGTTAAAGGTCGCTCGGATTTCTTAAACATTCACGCTTTGGATCAGCCTCGGTATTTGGTTGATCATCAGTGTGACCCATTTCAAACTCTTGATCTTGTTGCATTCCTGAGTCATCAACTGTATGACTTGGCTCCTCTGCATGGGCAGAATTGCTAGAGGTCTTATGTTGAGATTGGGAGGTGTCTTTGGAGGTGCTAAAAGACTTCTTTTCCTTTGAGCTTAAATCTCTGGATGACTTAGCATCTTTGCTTGACTTTCCTTCTTTTTGTCCCTCGGTCTGATCCAACGAAGGGGTCTTGACCTTTATCTTTGTCGTCTTGACTCCTCTTCAACAAAAAGACTTCACCATATGTATCAAAGAGATCTTTGTCAGTTTGATAAGATGTGACCAGTGCATCGTAAAGCTCTCTTTTGTAGTCAGCTTTATCATATGATTTGTTCTTCTCTATTTTGTCTATAAGAATCTTTGTGAGTTTAAACTTGGAGAGTGCTGCAGCCGCTTCATATGTAGACTATGGTTGAGAGGAAGACTTTGTTAAGACAACGGCTTCTAGAAACTCTGTGACATTTTTCTCAATCACAGGAGTTGCGAATTCTGAGACCGTTTGAGGAAGAAACTGAGGTAGTTGAGTATTGACTTCCTCTTTGACAACTGCTCTCACCGTCGTGTATACGAGATCTATATACTCCTGTTTCTCAGCTTTGGCTTCTGCTCTATAGTCTAGATTATGTGTTTAAATGGCCTTTCGAATAGCTTATCCTAGTTTGTTGTCGATGTAACGATCTACAATAGCAGGAATAGAGGAGAGAGCTTGAGCATATCGGTTAACTTGCTTTATTTCTGACAAATCATGTTCTAAGTTGGTGACTCTTTCGTTGAATTTGAATACAGACGAGAAATCGGGAAGTTCAGGAACTGAGGTTGTAGCTTTAGAAGTTGTTGGTGTCAGAATTGGTGTCGCTTGTTGTTGAAAAGGATTAAAGAAAGGAGGTGGTGTAGGAATTGTTGTGGTGACTTCAGGGATTGCTGTTATGGGTACGAAGTAGAGAGAAGACATCTGACTGCTTGTTTCTTCATGACGAATAGTGGTATCCATCAAGGAAGCAATCTCAATGTCAGATGGAGAGACATTCTCAAGGTTAAGGAGCTTGCTTGTAAAGTCGGATAATACAGAAGGACTTTGCATCGGACCTTTAGTCTTCTGTATATCATGGACCGTTGTGAGTGTCACATGAGCATCTTCCTCTTCTTGTATAAATCCTGATTCTTGAGAGACATTGTGTACATCTGCTCTATCCTGGTCAGCATGGATCATTTCAGTATCTTCGATCCCCAAGCTTACATTCACATCTTTATACAACTCCTTGGTGACCTCATCATCTTCATCCATCTTTTCTTCATCATCAATCTTTTCTTCTTCAGTGAGTTCATAATCATCAGGAGTATGAACTCTTTCATCTACATCTTCTTCTTCTTGTTCACATTCTTCATTGGACTGATTGAGTTTAGGATTCTCTTCTCTGTCTGACTCAGTTCTTTCGCTGTCAGCCTCATCATCATCATTACCATCATTATTATCACCAGCATCTTTATCACTATCATCACCATCATTAATACCATCATCACTTTCATCTCCAAAGTCATCTTCATCATCATTATCTTTTTCTTCATCATTGTCGCCCCAAGACTTTTACTCACTATCAGATTCATATTGAGGTACATTGAGAACCCCTGGTTTAGTACCAGTTCCTTCATCTGTACCAGATGTCTTGTGATGTTGCTCATCAGCAACCCCTAATCCAAGATCAGTTCCATTACTTGAGCCACTTGCATGTGAGATGTGGAAGTCTTTCTTACCTTTTTGTAGCCTCCTTGAGCTGATCAACTTTAGATAGAGCTACTTCCAAAAGTACATTCAAACCTTTGCCTTTATCAGCCTTAACCGGTGCTTTCTTCTTAGACGGTTTAGGTTTAGTTGTTGGCTTCTTAGCTTTAGCAGACTTCTTCTTGGAAGGAGTTTCTTTAGATAAGATGGTTGATTCAGACTTCTTTTGACCTTTTTTAGCTTTGGAGGTTTAGCTCCTGAAGCAATTGCATGATAAGTCTTGTAGGAAACAGAGTCCAACATGGCTTGATTCGTCATTGCTTTTGGAAGGATTGCACCATATACTTGAGTGTTTGCATGTCTGGAGACGAACCTCATGGTACCCAGTAAGCTATCATCCCTAGCAGTTTGCATGAACATCTTGTTCCTCCATGATATAGACTTATCTTTAGTTAAAAAGTAGTGAATGATTATCTTTGTGAATCTTGGATAGAACATCTTGTCTTGCTTCTTTGAATCTATGTTGTTAATTTGGTAGGCCAAGTCCTCCCAGATTAAAGCGACAAAGTCTAGATTCTTCTTGTAGTACATTCCCTATAGGATTTGAACTCTTGAAAGTCTAATCTTGTCAAGACCAGATACCTTTCCACAGAGACACTTGTTGATGATTGATGCAAAGGTTCTCCATGGTTGGTGTAGATGATCAACAATAACATATGTGATGAACTTGATTTCTTCAGAATGACCAAGTTCACAGATAAAAGATAGAGCTCCTCTTCAGTTAGGGGTTCATCAAATTCTTGACCCTGAATTC
>BQNB010142657.1:0-13113 GCA_026074375.1 Tanacetum coccineum | reverse complement strand
GGTTGTTCATGTGTAATCAGATGACTTATAACTATATAAATGATTATTGATCTCCAATGGTGCTTTTCAGGTTGCTTTTGTGCGCTATACACAACAATGGAAGAAAAACTTTCGTGTTTGTACTGAATAAATCTGACATATACCAAACTCCTCTCGAGGTATGATCATACTTCCTTTCAGTGTTTTCTAGGGGGGGTGTGAATGTGTTGCAGGATTAGATTTTGTAGAAGCAAATAAGGAGTCTGCAAAGATATCCGATTTGTCATTATTTCTATCAAATTACCTAACTGCCCCTAACATAAATCATTATTATGTTCAAATGGTATTCTTGAAGTCGCAAAAGTCACTTTTTTAACGTTAAACTGGTATTTTGGTTAAAAATCAAGGTGACAATGTCACTCATTACTAATGAATGGGTCAAGTAAGGTTGAGTTATTTTTAAAAAATCTCCGGGGAAACCAAACCCAAAAAAAAATAAAAAAAATATTGCTAACCGGGGAAAAGGTCAAACTATTTGAAAGTAGCCGCAACTCTATTGTATATTTTACCAATAGAACTTTTACAATCTTTAATATGTCAAATATCTTTAAAGTGGCGTGGGTCAACCTAATCTGACATGTTGTGTTCTGATTGTGACTCATCCTACCCAACGCCCTCTCTTTCCACCTCTTATTACAGTTTATCTACTTGGGTTTATAACTTTAACAAGTTGTTGGAAATAGTGTTTGCATAATGTTTATAGTTATGATAGTAAGATAATCAGTTTTCTAACATGGGAGTTTTGTTTATGATGCTTAAAGTTATGATAATCAGTTATTCATTTGTTTAAGGGGGTGTTTGGGTAGAGCTTATATGAAGTAGCTTATACTATTTCAGAAAGAATTTTATTAGGACAAACCGTAGAAACACAATAAGCAACCTCCATCCCAGACACTGAAATAGACTGTTACACTATGACAACACGATAAGGTAGAAGGTAATTAGAAGTGCTTAATTGGTTACCCTACACCTCCCAGTGTTTCATAAATTCTGATTTATATGGGTATTCTTGCAAATGAAAATTAACAATGGTTCTGTCATGATGGTACTATAGGTTAAATGATATGGTGATTTTATTATATCATTGTTAATTCTTGATCTAATAAAATTGGTTCGCTGGATCATATGATATAGACATTTATCAAATTTTAGAGATATATGTTAAATTATATGCAATTTGAGTATAAATGTATATCCACTAGAAACGAAAAAATTTGCTCTTTGATCTCTACGGTAGAGAATAAGGCGCATTGTGTTAGTTTTTTGTTGAAATATGCTTCGCTTTTTTTAGTTAACATTCAAATCTGAATGGCTTGAAAAGTTTACCGTCAAATTGCATCTGTTCTCATAATCAGTTACTTGGTCTCACAAGTCTGAATTAATGCGGCCATATATAGAGGCTAGACAAAATTTGGTGCAGGGCTCACAAACTCAGAGCCGCATATATGCATCAAGAGATTTTATTATACTTTACTAATGGACCGGGGTTTCTGAATAATTAGATCTTCCATTGTTTTCTCCAGATATTTTTTGAAAACCGGGTTGACCCGGCGGGCCAACCGGTAACCCGGTGACTCGACCGGGTCGATTATTGACCCGGTTTTCAAAACATTGGTCCTAATAAACCCATATCTAAAATTTGTTGGTTATGGTCATATAAACAATAATGTAGCTCAAGAAACATTGATTGCCATATTTCGTTATAGTTTAGCTTAAACATCTGCTGAGACTTGCTGAACATGTGTTTAAAGATGATTTATTTTCATTGTTGGATCTTTGATTTTTTACCATTCTTTATTCGGGTTGTAGGTTTTTCTATGAAAGCAATGATAAAACCGAATCACCAAGAGTAGGTAAGAACATCACAACGATCATCACAAGGGACCTTCTTTCTAATATTGTTGGATATGCTACTCGAGCTGCTGCACAGAGTCACCATTGTGTGGGCAATCCTCCTTAACACGAGTAGCCACCACATTGTTGAGGAGGATTGCCCAAATTTCCCACACGAGGATAGATGCTTAAGAAGAGTAGTTCGGCAAGAACACACTCCAGTTCAAGAATGTAAAACGTAAAAGACGTTTGATACAAAACGCACCGCAACGAAGCACGAGCATTAAACCTTGTTTGATAAAAACACAAAAAGTATACTTACCCAACGATCATCATAAATAAAGAAGACATAACTACTTTTGGGTTTTAGTCTTAATAGCGTGTTTCATATTATTTGGACGAGTGCTCTTTTCCAAATGTCCAATGAAACAATGGTTAAATGGGCTACATGCTACAGTATGGTATGATTATGTAGTCGATCAGTATACTATTCTTTTAGTTGTCAAGTATGGTTGATTATGTAGTCGATCAGTAATTATCTTACTTAGTGTTTTTGCTTTTTTCCCCCCTTATTAACTATGTATGACAAAATTCAGCAACTTATTATTATTCGCAGCAGTCTTATTTCTCTTATCATTCCTTTTCCATTTTCTTTTCACACAAAATTTAGACGACAAAAATGCTGCTGGTATACTTGAGTCTTGGGTACTAATCGAGAAAAAGTATGCATACCATTATCTATGTAGGAACTTTTTGCCATATTCATGGTTGTTAACTTGATCAACTTTGTATTCCCAGATTTAACTTACTTTCATTAAAAAAACCAAACAATACACAGTTTGCATCATTATCACCATTTTTATAATTCATAAGCTACATCATGCCGTTTGAGAGTGATCTAGTACTGTAAACACTTTCCCAGTCTGCTTATATCAATGGATAGCTATCTTCAATACTACAACATCTTTTAACATCCATTTATTCAGTTGGAAATCTTCAGTTCTTTCCCTCATTATGCCCTATTGGACCTGTTGTCAATAATCATCGGTTCTTAGGGGCTGTCTTCAGCATAAAATATGAATCGCTTTTAGCACAACATAACCAAAAATCGCAATTCTCTATATGGTAATTAGGATTCTATTGATGCGCTTTTTTTATGTTAGTCCCTCCATACCTGAACAATCAACAATCAGATTCATATAAGCCTGAGTCCTTTGATAGAGTGTCTTCACATTTTTGCTCTCTGTTTTCAATGATCGTATCTAAATAATCAAATTAAATAAGCCTGAGTCCTTTGGATAAGCCTGAGTCCTTTAATCTGTTTTCAGCCTATGTCCTTTTTAACATTTGTGAATGCTACAGTGAATATGCATTTGGGTAAGCTATAGGCATATAGTATGGGTTAACAAAAATGAGTAAAGTAAGAGTAAAATGGACCTGTGGAGGAGACTACGATTTCTCGCTGACCTGGAGTTTAGGTCACGTTTTTGTCCACATTGTAACGCTAAACCTGTAACAACAGCAGAAGTCAATTGAAGACATGTTACAAAATAACCTGTAAACAACAACGTTGTTGTAAACTACCTGAGCGAGCTAATGGTCGACGTAAACTATCAACGTGGCTGATGGTTTCTTCACTATTTCCCGCAGACTTGGAGTATAGCTTATGTTTACTAAACCTGTAAGAACAACAGAAAATATCAATCGGAAATATCTTACTAAATTACCCATTAACAACAATATTTTTGTAAATTACCAGAGTGGTCCGGTTGCCTTTTTGAACTGTCAGGGTGCCCACTGGAATCGCGTCTGATGGATGGTGTATGACTGCTCAAAGAAGATGACTCCACAGTGTCAACATTGTTACGCATTTTAGGTGGCATAACAGACTAAGTACACGTGGAAATAATCGTGCACGTTTGATATAACTAAGAGACATCTTACCAACATTGACATCGAAAGCGGTCCTTTGGGCTTGGGGTATCGCAGGTGTGTCAAGAACACCGCAAAGATGCCTCCTGCAAAATTACACACAGTAAGATTTGGAGCTTTTGCAAATTGTTGTAGGAGGTTTTGCAAATTGTTGTAGACTAAAATCTGGTTAACTTTTAATATACAAAACTGATATGAATCAAATGAAATCAAATCAAAGGGCCCATTTATATATTAAAAAAATATAATCAACTTATGAGTTTAACTTTACAAAATTGCTCAGACTTTGAAAGTTAAAGAGGTATAAAATCAGAGGTGCAAAGTTAAAGAGAATGTGTAATGTGTTATAGTGAAAAGAAGAGGATGAGTATTTGAACCGACAAAGCAAGCAATAACAGAATTCGTAAACTGATATTAAAAAGATCACCTTCAATCGTTATTTGCTATCTTTGTCCCAAAAGTTAAAAGCACCATCAGATCCTGCGGTTGCAAATTGTGATGAACCGTTTAGGTTCTGGAATTCCATCTCTAGTTGGGGCTTTCGGTTCGAAGGTTATAAAATGTGGTGCGGGTTCATCTCTCTCGACCAGTTCAGCCCTGAAAAGCGAAACAAAATTACAATTTTTAAAAAAACCTAAAAGGGCACATGCACTACACTTCACTCAGTTACAAAGTTTTCTATATCTAATTACATTCTATTCAGCCTTAAACAGATTACCTATAGAATAAATTATAAATAAAAATTCAAATGATCAACAATGTAACTATTGAATTGTTCTCTTCTGTAGCGTTGTCCAAATTTCGGTTAAGTACTGAACTAAGATGATGTGCCAGAAATGATAATATATATGTAACTGATCATTTCCTTTACATCGGATTATGAACAAACGTGACAACGTAGTAGATAAAGATGATATGTCATTTAACTATGGTTTTATATCAACTCAATTACTCAGGTTGAGATTATTAATGAAATCATATTACTGTTGTAAAGGTTTTCCAAAACATATCCCTTACGGGGTATGTTTAAGGAGTTAATACATGCATAATATCGGAAAATGTAGCAACACACCTTGTCTGATACTTAGGAGAGAAGTGATTCTCTTGAACTCAGACTGTTGTGATCGAAAACCGTGAGGTCAATAATGCATATTAATTAAAGAAAAGTTACTAAAACGTACCTTGTCTTTTTGCTCAGATTCTTTCCAAGGTCCAAGTTCAGTCATAATATATAGTCGATAGTTAAGACTTATCGAAGCTGTAAACATGAAGGCAGCAAACCGTGACTCAAATAGACTGAAACCAAAAAGACAAACACACATATTTTTGTAACTAATCATTTATTGCCCACTTAATGTCCAGAATAAGAAAGGAACAAATTGATCACATGTAATATGTAGGACTTCGACAGCCTTTATATCATATTTGATATTTCTTCTTTGATAGGTTGCCCACGATGTCCAAACACATGGAAATAAATAACCTGAACCACAACATGTATCAAATACTATTTAGCTGCTGATTTGTGTGTATATTAATGTAACATTTAAGATCCCGTTTCGACTCATTTACTATTATTAATCGATGCAAGTAAGATGCTGCTTGAAGACCTTAACTACACATCTCAAAAAACACAAATCAAACAAAAGCCATTGGATTTCGTATTTGGTCCCCACTGTATGAAATGTACACCTCCCACCCAACCCATCATTCTGATTTACTAACGCCAAGAGCCAAGCTTCATCAGATAGGTAAAACCCAAATCAATACCTAATGTCATTCGAATTATGTCTAAGCCGAACTTCAATAAAAATCATACACTAACATACTCTATTAGTCTAAAGTAAAAAAGTAAGAAGATTGATGCACTTATGATTCAAATCATGAAATTATAAATAATCAAGATCACACAGTATATCTCCTTCCCTGATGAATGTGCAATTATCGATGTGGACCAACTATAACCATTCATACATGATTTATTTCAATTTAAAGCCTGTCAAGGCTTCCAATTTAAACTGTTGCTACACTCAAGTTCTGTAACCAAAATTCCAAACTTTAACAACAAAAAAACATAGAAAAAATAAAGATTTGAATTCTTTAAAAAAACCCTAAAATCTACCATAAAACTATGAATATAAAGTAAAATTATGGTTAGCAAACTCACTTGAAGATCTTTGTCATCTTCTTCTGATCCCAAATCCTAAGTCATATGCTTTCCTGAAACAAAAATCACGAAAACGGCAAAAAAAAAATAGAATTAAGGTATGATTAAAATTAAATTTTTCCCCCAAAATCAAAAGAGAAACTGAATCACATAGAATCATATACATGTAATTTGAAGCCTACTTTTTGTAGATGAAAAAATTAAAGGAAAAACACATACCTGGTAATTTTTTGATCTGGATTTGTGGTGGGAGATGAAGCAGTGATAGACGAAGGCGGTGGTATGTGTGGGAAAGAAGAATCGAGAATATGAGATGTTGAGTGGATGACACAACGGTAGAAGTATCTTGAACCCTCAATCCCAATGCATAGAAAACTGAAACGTCTTCAAAAAAGAAGTAGGTAAAAAAAAAGGAAAAAAGGGGGAAAACGTGAGAAATGGGCTGGACCCAAGCAAACAGGCCACATGGAGCCCAAAGACGAAACGACAATGTCGTTGGTCGTTTTTGTAGTGACTCATAGGATATAGAATAATAGCGTGTTTCATATTATTTGGACGAGTGCTCTTTTCCAAATGTCCAATGAAACAATGGTTAAATGGGCTACATGCATTAGTGATATTCTTGACCTTGTAATGTATACGCGCACTATCATTAAAAGATCAACCGGTTGGCAATTAAAACAATATTGCGAGAATTTCGAGTTAGCTAATCGGGAAATGAATTATTCGAGTTCATCTCCCTGGGTCAACGATCGAGTTAAAAAAAATTACGGCAATTTTATTAAAAAACTAGCACAAAGCTAAAAAAGATTACAATTTTAGAAAATCAAGATATTTTTTTGAAGACAAATATTTTATTGAGCGAAAAATGCAACAAAAAAACAAACAAAAGTCATCCACTCTATCAACAAGATGATTAAAAGTAGTGGACCCAATAAAAGATGCAAAAACTAAAAATACAAAAGCAAAAACTAACAAGAAGGCATATCAGAGTCCAAACTATGCAAACCGAATATATCATCGGTCACCAGCCAAGACCGAGTCAAAACTATGCAAACCGAATATATCATCGGTCACCAGCCAAGACTGACCCGCTATCTCGAGACCGGGAACACGAGCATAAATTTAGATCAAAGATGCAGGCCCATTACACCAATCGACCCAACTATACTAGAAACTGTTGCATCTGTGTGAAACCCAAAAGAAAGATGTAAGTTGGATCTCGAACACCAAATCAACAGCCGACATTTGTTTACCCTGAAAAACTTTATTATTTCGAGCTCTCCATATGTGATAAAGCGAAGTCCACTTCACAGCTTCCCAATACGAACGTAATTTAGACGACCCAAACCCCGCCAAATTTAAGACATCGTGTACAGAAGAACCAACAAAAGATCCTATATTCCACCAAGCGCAAATACTTAACCAAACCAAGGAAATAAACTTGCACTGAACCATACTATGATCTATTGTCTCGATAGCTTCATCACAATGAGGACATAAAGTAGAATGGAGATCCGTACCTATATTATGAAGAAGAGTCCTAACCGGAATCCGACCACATTTAAGTCTCCACATAAAAACATTTACTTTCCGAGGAACAATCTTGCACCACTTTGTTTCTTCTACGAGAGATCTCAGATGTAACCCTTGCCCTTTTTCTGTGATTTGAATATTCTAATTTAGTCCTTTGACTATTTGACTTTTATCAATTTTGTTAGAACCTGTACCGTGTTGACGGTGGTGAATTTATGAGAATATGGTGTTTTATGGTTTTATTGTGTATAATAATCCTTTTTGGAGAGTATTATTGTGTTAGATATGTTCCGGAAGGGTAGTCCTGTGAATGGTGTGAAATGCCGAAAACGAGTCCCGACACGTCCGTTAATGTTCAAAATGAGTTTTGGAAAGTTTTAAATAGAAATATGTCGTGTGAATACTCTAGGTTATGGGAAAAGTATTTTTAAAGTGAATAAAAATGAAAAGTAACTTCGAGAAATATTTTACGATCAAGGTTTTTGAGTTTTAAGTGAACCCGACACAAAAAGAAGGCATCCCGAGCCCCCAGGATACCCTAACCGGTTTCAAGTTTTGTAGGGGACATGATGGAATTTTTTTAGCAAGGTGGTCCATCTCTTGTACCATTTTGTGTTTATAACTTAAGCAAAAACACACACACATTCATTTTACCTTCACACACCAAAAACATTTCTTTTTTTTTCTCTTAGTTTGTTTGTCCGACCTAAATACACACATACACACTTATAATTTTTCAATCTTTGATAAAAAAACATGAGAGTTTGGGTACTTCCGGGTTGATTCTAGTATTCGGGTTATTGTTTAAACTACGTTTGGGTAGTCGGTTCGCGTTCGTTCTCGCTTTTAAAACCCACTTTGTAAGTTTTCTAAATCTTGATTTAACTTGTTCTTTTGTGTGTTCAATGATGCATAGAAGCTAGTTGTACGGTGCGTTTGTTAAAAATCAAAAATAAAAAGTTTGCCAAAGGTTATAAAGGGTTGCGTTTTGGTTCGAATGGACATAAAAGGGAGTAAGGTTTTTGTAGTTTTATTGTTGTGGTCGTGATGGTTGAAAAACATTTATTTGCTATTTAGCTTATTTTGGTTAGTGGTGTATTTTGGCTTATTTTTAAGCATTTTCGAGCTTATTTTGAGCTTAATAGCTCTCGGCAATTTTAAGAAATACAAGGGAAGTATTTTTTGTTATGAGAGAAACCTTGTATGTCTTATATCATTACTATATTGATAGCTTTATATGTTGGATAACCAAAATGTAGTTACGTAGCTTAAAGCTTATGTAAAAGCTTATTATAGTTTTTTGGGAGCTTATGAGCTCACGACCCAATAAAGCCTCTTTAAGACCGTGCTTATTAAGAGCATAATGAGGTCCGGGTTATTTTGTTAGTTATTGTGTTGGGCATTAAACTTATATTGGTTTTGGCCGGTTCTATTCTGTTCGTTTTCGGACGGCTTTTATTTGCTAGCCGAACCGGTGACCACTCATGTTCCCGGTTGAACCCGTTGGTCCGATCCGGTTTTTAAACTATATGTATCAACAGTATGAAGCTTTGTGTGTTTCATTAGTTTGTATAGTGTGTATAGTGATATGTACTTTTTAGTTTAGGGGTATTTTAAAAATAATGTTAATTAGTGTGTTTAATGGATCAAATGGTGTTTTAATAATAATATTAAATGTTTTGACCAATCAATAAGTGTGTGTTTGTGCATTGGTTAATTGTACATATTGCATGAATATTTGAATTTTTAAATAATTGGGGTGTTTTAATAAGAGTCTTAATTGTGTATTAAAAAGTTGTACACTATGTTTCTTTGTTTGTATCTTATTTGCAATTAAGGAGTGTATTTAATCTATTTTGTTTATTTGTTGTGTGCATTAAAGCTTGTATACTATGCATGAAAACTTGGATTACTTAAAAAATTAATGATGAGAGAGATTCCAATTTGTTTTATAAGATAGTAAGATATACTATACTAAGGTAGGAGTTGTATGTTGTCTTATGAAGTTAAGTCATCAACCCTTACACAACTGAAACGTTAAGGATAACCGTACAACATGCATCTGAACTCTATGCATCAAACCTGAAAACTATTTTAGAAATAAATGTCTAATTGGAACATTAATTGGACTAGGTCGTGTTCGGACGTCATTGCATTTGCTTGTGTGATATTGAGTTTGCTGCTTGTGGTGAGTTCTCGTAGCCCCACTTTTTAAGTCTTTTTTCGTTGGGTGAAAATGATACTCAAATGTGTTTTAAACTATTTTTCTGAACTGTGCAAAAGGTGGTTTTGTTTTTGAGACAATTTATGTGCCTATGACTGCTATGTGAATATTATGTGGTATGATTGTTCTTGCATGCATCAAGGTGCATGGCAAGGTGTGATTAGCAAGGATTTGCTATGTTTGTGAAAGGTTGCCCTATGTAAATGCTATAGTACTGGGAGGCCGTTAGGTGCGTATAACCTCGGGGTTGCGACCCCAACAGAATTGATATATGCTGGATTGATGACTAGCGGGGATGCTAGGTCATGCTACATGATTAACGGGGATGCTAAGTCATGTGTTTGATTGTATTTTCATATATTCACTGTCATATTGCACAATTGTCCAACTGTTTGAAATATATGCACAACAACTAGGTTTCTTCAAACCTACGAGCTCACCAACATTATTGTTGACGTTTTCGAGTATCATTTTCAGGTGAAGTTAATGAACAGTAAGGTTGTGATGTGAGATAGCTGACCTTAAGGGTACCCTATATGGATCATGTATTGAGAAGTCTTGCATTTGGTATTTGTTTGAACTTAGTAGTTTGAGGATTGTTGTCTAAGATTGATATGGACCCCTGCGTGGGCATTTGGATTTGTAAGTGACTATGTGATGTGTTCTTGTTGGGATTTCACTCAAGTCTGTACTTGAGGTGGATGATCTTCATGACACTTTTTCATTAATGCATTTTAGATTTCTCTATTTTGTATCTTGTGTTATGATTGATCATTCTTCGTCGCATACCTGTGTTTCCGCCTATGTCGGGGTGTGACAATAATCAATGCACGTCAAATTTAATTAAAACATATATATAGCTCATGCAACATAATAAAACTAACATCATGAAAATGCACATTTAAGCTCATACATCATTCTAGTACTGAACCAAATACTTTTGTCATTTTTGATTTTACTAATATATTTCCAAACTTTACAGAAGCTCTAGTTATAATCATAACCTGAAAATAGATTTATATATGAAATGGCATTCCTAGAATGTAGAGGTAACATCATCCTTCTCGTACATTTCATAATGCATTTGGTTTTCATCTTTAAGCCCATTTAACCATTGAAGCTTCTTAAGCACCTACCAGGCCATTCCTTCCATTTGACTACCGAAGCTTCCAAAGCACCTACCAGACCACGATCAATAAGGATTATACATTCTATACATATAATCAATAGATATTCCATAGCAAACTGTAAGACTAATAAATACAGACTTGGTGCATTATTTTATCTTTAACCAAATACAGTTATGAAACGTGTATCGTATAGCAGCGAAACAGAGAAGCAGAAATGAAACGTGGTGAACCACAACTTCCAGATGGCTGTTTGCATCGAGAAACATCTTAAGAATCACCAAGATGAAAAATAAAAGCTTACATAAAACTCAATGTGTACTCATATGCTTTGGTTGCTCATTTTTACCACATACTAAAATCATAATAACTCGACCGGTTCAGTATCGTTACCATTGAAGTGCGTAGTTATCTGAGGTATTTCTATCAGAGGGTAAGATTGTCTTTTTTTTTAGTAAAAGTCAATTATTGCACGCGCCACTAAAATAACCTTATTTCCCTTAATCTGAGGTATTTCTATCTGATACAGTATCACAGAAACAACGAAACTAAGAAAATAACAAAAGAACCCTATTTCCCTTAAGATGTTTCTCGACGCAAACAACCATCTGGAAGTTGCGGGTCGCCACATTTCCTTTCTGTTGTGAGTAGAGTATATGAGGGTTTGAGTCTGCAATAGACGGGCTCAAACCGGATACAAAAGTTTCTTTTCCTCTTGATGAATCAACACTTGACGAAAGCACCTATTTTGTGTCTATGACAATGAATACTTACCATGAGATATGCACCATACCATCATGAAGCCAATTATTCTCCTTTGTTGCTTCATGACCGTTGGTCTCAATCTCCAAATGTTACTCCTCGCCAACAGAACTCTGTAAATGATGAACCATCAGTTTATAAATTGATTGTTGAAACTTCAAGTCAAATAGTGAAACATATAGTTTTTTTACTACTAATCCAAGCAGTTATTATAGAACACTATATCATAGTTATTAAGGTCTTTGACTATTTGAGCGTATATTTATTTTGACTTGATGCATCCTGCCTGATAGCCAAAAGCATACCAATATAAACAACATATTTAAGATCGTGACTCTTTTAGCACATTAGTTAATAGAAACCTAAAATCGCCTGTTTACTTACATGCTTTGGTTGCTCATTTCTACCATATACTAAAGTCATAATAACTTGACCGGTTCAGTATCGTTACCATTAAAGTGCGTAGTTATCTGAGGTATTTCTATCAAAGGGTAAGAGTGTCTTTTTTAGTAAAAGTCAATTATTGCACGCGCATCTAAAAGTTTCATTATATCGCTAACAAAAGGTAACGTAAGCTTCTGCTAAAGAATACAGTTCATATAAAAAGATCACACTTTTACATCTATCGGTCAAATAAAATTGGGGCTAAAGATCACATGAGGTTTGCAAAATATATTTTTTAAACACTAAACATGTTCAGTTTGATCTTTAACATTGTAAATGTTGACCAACTACTTTATTGTATTAGAAGAAGCTTCGTTTTCGGCTATTTATTTCTAACAATGGGTAGCTTTTTACTAACATGTTTTCCATTTTTCATATTTAGTTGACCGGTGTACCATGAGGTATCCTACATACTTTTTACAACATCGTAATCGTCTGTCAAATTTGATTCTTTTCCATCGTCTATACATGATCAAACATAAATTACATGGCTTTCCCTACATAATCTGTTTTTTTTATCGTAATAATTTATCATTCATTTCATAAAAAGAAAGGAAAATTTTTAAGTGTTTAATTGTTAGACTTATATAAACAACTGATGGTTATTTGTCAAAACAACTTATCAGCGCATATAGTGGTTGGATTAGCTCATATCGAATCCAAACTTACCTGCTAGCATACTTGATACTTCTAAAGTTGGTTCTAATTTTGGTGTTCAAATAGTTACAAAAGTTCTATAATCTTACTAAAATTATACATCCGTTTGAAAACTTTATTTGATTGTGCTCCACGCCACCTACACCTAGACATTCCCATCGTTAGTAAAATCTATCTGTCGTGGGTATTATTTTGTTCCTCTAAACAACTCAATTAAAAATTTATCAAAATCCTAAGAAGTGGAACTCCAAACTACCTAAAGTATACGCTTTATCAGTTAGGAGACAAACAAAAGCATATAACTTTCTAGTTTTTTCGTTTTTTTTATTACTATGTCAAAAAACACCGAACTAACCTGCCATTTTGCAGTGACATAATCAAACCAAAGCCAT
>BQNB010142655.1:0-17105 GCA_026074375.1 Tanacetum coccineum | reverse complement strand
ACTATTGTTATTTTGGATTTATCCAAGGTAACATACTCTTTACAAGGTAAGGAATCGATCTAGGTTTGGGATCAACAATACAAATAAAGACACATACTCGGCTTCTGCTGAAGACGTTGAAGTGCAGTCCTGCTTCTTGGACGACCATCTTACTAGCTTATCACCACTTAGAAATTATATGCCACCAGATGTACTTTTACGTGAATCGAGACATCCCGCGTGATCCGAATCTGAAAAGGCTGTAAGTTCAAAACTAGTGTCCTTCGGATACCAGAGACCCATATTAATGGTATTATTAAGGTACCGAAAGATCCGTTTGACTACAGTTAGATGTTTATCAGTTGGTCTTGCTTGACAACGAGCACAATAACATGTTGCATGTACAATATCTAGTCCACTTGCTGTTAGGTACATGAGTGCGCCGACCATGCTATGATATTTTGTTTGGTCAACAAGAGTTTCACTCAAGTCAGCGTCTAGGTGTTTTGTGGCTATTGGAGTACCAATACTATAACATGAGGTCAGACCATGATTTTTAAGTATCTCCTAAGCATACTTAGCTTGGTTTATGAAGATACCACGTGGAGATTGGTGAATCTGAATTCCTAAAAAGAATTTCAGCTCCCCTATAATAGACATTTCAAACTTGTTGTGCATTAGTTTTTCAAACTTTATAGAAAGTTTTAGGTTCGTAGAACCAAAAATAATGTCATCAACGTAATTTTACACAAGCAATATGTCTTCCCCATGTTTAGTTATGAACAGAGTTGGATCAATAGAGCATTTGGAAAACCCTTTGGATACTAGGAAGTTGGAAAGTTCATCGTACCACGCTCTTGGAGCTTACTTTAGTCCGTATAAGGCCTTCTTGAGATGGTAGACTTTGTCTGGATGATATGGATCTATGAATCCATCTGGCTGATTGACGTACACTTCTTCCTTCAGAGGACCGTTAAGAAATGTTGTCTTTACGTCCATCTGGTATACTGGAAATGATTTGTGTGCAGCATACACAACGAATAACCAGACAGCTTCTAATCGAGCAACTGGTGCAAATGACTCTTCGAAATCAATGCCTTCCTGCTGACCATATCACTTTGCTACAAGATAAGCTTTATTATGGATTACAGTATTTTCTTCATCACGTTTGTTTTTCTAGATCCACTTCATGTTAATGACATTTTTACATAAGGGTTTGTCAACTAATTCCCATACATCTAGTCTTTCAAATTGGTGAATTTCTTCCTGCATCGCTTCAATCCATGCCGAATCAGCCATGGCTTCTTTGATGTTCTTCGGTTCGGTTCGACTCACGGTGAGTGCGAACATACACATCTCGCCATATGTTTCTAGCTAACGTCTTGTTCTAATTGATTGAGAAGGATTTCCAATGAATTGTTCTAACAGATGATCTTATGTCCAACGATGTTCAGAAGGGTGTCGTTGATAGAATTTATGCATGTTTAACGAGTCAACATGACGAGATGATGTCTCCCCTCGTTCTTGTATCGATGTACTAAAGATGTTGATAAATTCGTCTTCTTCAACTTGTGCATATTCTTTATTAGTTTCTGCTTAATTAATGTTTGTAGTAGCAATGACAGTTGGTGCTTGTTTTGTAGTGTCATGTGTTGTTTGAATGTTCAATGGAGGTACATCTGCAGCAACGGTTGTTGTAGAAGATTGAGTTGTGTGTTGTTGTTGACATTTATTAGGAGCATCAGCAGCATTTACAACGGAAGACTTTAACACAAGTGGAGTAGTTCCATTGAGTAATTCATCGAACATCGAACTAAATAGCAAATCCAGCTCATTTGATGTTGTTACTGTCTCATCTGCTTGAGGAACATTTTCTTGACTTTGGGTTTCGGGACTTAAACTGTCATGTTCAAAGTCCATTGTCGGACATTGTAGAACGGGGTCAGAACTGATGTGATCTGACACCATTAGAGGCAATTCGTCAAAGTTAACATGAATGGTTTCATCTATTACTCTTATTCTCTTGTTATATACTCGGTACACTCTTGACTGAGTAGAATACCCTACAAAAATACATGCATCACCTTTTTCCTTCATTTTGTCAAGATTTTCACCATCTCTGACGATATAGCAAAGAGAGCCAAAAATGTGAAAGAACTTAACAGACGGTTTTCGACCATTGATGATGTGGTAAGGTGTTTTCTCATGTCGAGGAATTACGAGTGAATGGTTCTAAGTAAAACATGCTGCTACAATTGCTTCATCCGAGAAGAACAAATGAACTATAGCGACACTTAGCATTGTTCGAGCAGCCTCAACAAGAGAACGGTTTTGTCTTTCGACAATGCCATTTTGTTCAGGTGTCCAAGCAGTTGACGTTTTATGTCTTATACCTTCTTTTTCAAAGTATGCATGAAGAGTTTTATTTAAAAATTTCATGCCTTTGTTAGTTGTTCTAACTTGAGCATTAAGGCCTCTTTGGACAAGTCTATGGAAATCAATGAGAACTTCAGGTGTTTCGTCTTTGGACCTCAAAAAGTGAGTCCAAGTATATTTGGAGTAGTCATCAACAATTACGAGAACATATTTCTTTCCATTAATACTTTCTACCCGCATGGGACCACATAAGTCCATGTGTAGAAGTTTTAACTGTCTTTTGGAGCTCGGGGTAGTTTTTGTGTGAAAAGACTTTTGTTTGGCTTTCCCCAACTCACAAGAAGAACAAAGATGATCTTTGACAAATTTTAACTTTGGAAGACCAATCACAATATCATTCTTTGACAGCAAGTTGATGGAATCAAAGTTCAAGTGAGAAAGACGACGATGCCATAACCAAGCTTGAGACGATGTCGCTTTAGCCATTAAGCAAATTGGATTGGGAGTGGATGAGTCTTGAAGAGTGATGGTATACATATCTGTGCCATGAGAAACTATGAGAAGATCATTTCCTTTCAAATCACGAACATAACATGTAGACTTCTGAAAAGTAACTTCTAAATCCGCATCATAGAATTGACCAACAGAGAATAAATTGTAATTAAGCCCTTCAACGCAATAACCCCTTTTGATAGTGATATTTCCTTGAACCAGATCTCTATAACCAAGAATTGGTGCAAATTGATCATTTCCAAACTTCACCGTACCTAGAAATTTCTCTACAAAATTACTTAGAAGCTTAAGATTTCCCGTCATGTGCTTTGAGCACCCAGAGTCGACGATGAATAGAATTATCTCTACGAGCTACAAAATAATTAGAAGACAATGGGGTACTGGACACAATAGAACACCTAGGAGTCATAGGTTCCAAAATATTAGCAGTTCTAAATGCATTTCCTAGAGGCATACTAATATTTGTGTTGACATTTCCTCATGGGGACTTAGGTTTCCATGTGTATCCAGATGGTGTAAACTTGAGATACCACCAACTACATGTCTTACTAACATGCTCATATAGCTTCCTAATAGTGCTTCTCGGTTTTTGGTTAGTGGATTCTAAAGCAACACTTCTCCTAAGGGGTGTTGCAACAAATTGGTTCATAGTTCGTTTGGGTTCTCTAGTACTAATAGGTATAACAATTGGCTGTTTAGTCCTAAAATTCAAGCCATTAATATAACGAAGAACACACATATCATGATTTTCATTTAGCACATTTTTTGCAAGTAACACAAACAAAGTTTACATTCGAGGTCTTAGCTTTCAAACTGTATTAAGTTTAGTTACGGATGTTTTTATTATTTGAAATTAAAAATTCTACGGTGTATCTAACTTGTTGTTTTTCCCTTGACTATTGTTATGCATGACTCTATCTTTCAATTGATTGCTCTTAAGCTGTGGTCTGCTAACACTAGTAGTGGAAATTACTCCTGTAGAGAAAGATACGCGTTTGTTAGTTTTCCTAATCTCTTGAGGCAACTTTGGTGTTCTAGTTTGAGTAGGTCTTGTGTGCACTTTGTACATTCCTGGTGCAATCACATTTATGTTCTTTAAAATTGACTTCACATTCTGAGGCAAAATGTGTGCAGTGACTGAGTTTGAAAAATCCTTCTTTCCAAGAGAATCTAGAAAAGTTGTTGGTTTACCTAAAACAGATGACCTTTGATCTTTAAAAGCGTTCGGTTGACGAATGACCGATTGTTTTTCAAACTTAGTTTCCACAGATTTTCCTTTCAACTTTTCATAAAGTTTCTTCAATTCACATAATGCAATGTGTTTGTCCTGAAGTTGAGCTTTTAGATCTTGTTTTTTAAAGTATTGTTCACGTTTTTTTAGAAATACTTTTGACTAATTTTCTTTGAAAGTTTTGTCATTTTTTTATGTTCTTGACATTGCTGTAAAACAAGTTCAAGATTAATCGTATGTTGTTGAAGTGCTTCAAAACTCTTTGACCTTGTATTACTTTTTGAAAGCACTTTTTCAAGACGTTCACATTTGACAAATTAGTCCACATAATCACATTGTAAATCAGTGAATTCATCGGGAGTAGTATACACACCAAGTATAGCATTCATGTGATCAGCATAATAATATTCCCTTGAAAGTCGATTGATTTCATTCAAAAACTATGTTCTTTGAGTTTCCATTTGACATTTAAGAAAGTCCACTTCATTTTCAAGAGAATTAAAGTATCTCATATCAGCAACCATTTCCTCTTTTAAACATGAGTGAAATTTTTCTAAATCAGCATTGATTTTTTAAATTTGGGAACAAAAATTTCCTTCGATTGTATTTTAAATGAATGGATCTATATGACCAAAGTATTTCCTTTTAGCAATTGTTTGTTTGCAACGTTCCACTCCATCTAAAATCGTGTCAACACTACTCTTAATTTTAAAAAGTTCTTTAGAGCTTTTACATTTTTCATCCTACGGAATGGATTCATCCATCCGTCTTTCTAACAAAGTTGTGTGTTTATTAAAAGACTCTTTTGAATTTTCATTCTTGGCAAGTGTATGGGACTCCATTTTTGAGTTTCTGAAAAATATAGTTGTTTCAGGAGATTTTTCACGTTGTGAAACGAACACAATCATTACAGATGTATTTCAACTTGTTCATAATCAAAAAGGTCTGATTTAAATCGCTTAATTGTGGATCGACTTTATTGGCAAGAAGAATCATTTCGATAGATTCAGGGGCTTCATTAAGCAAGATTATCATTATAGCAACCCTATATCATATAGTCAGTGGATTCTCTTTTGAGCTTTCTTGAGAAACCTCAGGTTTAACAAAATCTTTTTTACAATTAGGATTTAAGCATATTCATTGTTTGAACTGATTGACCGGTTTTGTAAATAGTGTCATCTAAAGATTTAATTTTATTTTCTAAAGCAATGACTTTTTCAAGTTCTTTTTCTTCACGAGTTTTGTAAAACTTTGTTTGTTCCTCTTTTTGTTGTGACATGATGGAGATGGTTTCTTGATGTGCAACAAGCTCCTTTTTCATATCAGAGATCTTTTGATTCAAATCATTTATTTGATAAGAATAATTATTAATTGACTTTTGAGATTCTGTTTTGTATGACATTAATTCCGTTTATGCTTTTGTACAATCAAGCTCCGCCTTTGACATATAGTTCACATCATGTCGCTTTTCAAGTTCATCTTGGAACTTTTTGAGGTCTTTGAAAATCAATTGATTTGTCTTTGACAGTTCATTGTTTGTTTCTTTGAAATGGTTATTTGATGATTCTAAACTTTTATTTTTGGTTTTGAAATCCTTAATTTCACCTTTTAATTTATCAACTAAAGTCTTGTTTGATGATTCCAAAAGCTTATTACGATTTTTGATGTCATCAATTTCACATTTTAGTTTATCAATTAAGGAAGCAAGCAAACCACGTTCTTTGGCAAGATCATCATCATCCTGGTCAACCATTTCTCCATTAGTACTCATATCTATTGAATCAATAGTGATTATACTATCACTGTGTTCCACCAGATATGTGTCATTAATAGATTCAGGTTGCACAGGGTGTTCTCAGTCATTGACAAACACATTATAGTTATCATTATCATTTTGTACCTTTTGCAATGGTTCAGCATCAAATATTGGTCCAAAATAGTCAGCATCATCTGGAGTAACCTCTTGAATTTATGCCATGTACATATAATGTGCTTCCAATTCCTAATCGCCAGGTTCATCATCAGTGTCATCCCTCCAGTCAGCTTGTTCTGCATTCAACTGAAATTCAGCTTCCTCTTGCTTACACAATAGCATATTTTCCTTGTGATAAGCTGCATCCTTTGGTCGTTTTGGTTTCTGACATTCCTTTGCGACATGCCTATATTCCTTGCAATTATAACATTGAATCCCAGACTGCTACACTACCTGAGTACCTATATTCTCCTTAGCCCCAATAACATTAACTACCCTCTGATTATCATACCCAGTTCCTTTGTTGATTCTTGAAGTATTATCCTGATGTGCTCTACTGGTCTTTGATGAAGTTCTAAGGTTTTTGTTGGTAGGTTTGTAGATTTTCTTGAATGATAGAGAAATTAAAGCCATGAGTTTATCAATCTACTTCTACTTTAACAATGCATCATCTTTAGCAACCATTTCAGGTTCTTGATCTTGTTATGATTTAGTTGAGGAATTTTGAGTGTAGTGATTAGCATGGTTTTGAGGATGCGTAAACTGGTTGTTGTTGAGAAACAAGTTACATGGTTTAGCTGTAATGTTGTAGTTTTCGGGTTCTGATCTCGTTGACTTCTTCTGGTGTGCTTCAGGGATATTCGTAAAGTTGTGTAGGAGACGTCTTTTAATCTCTTGACTTTGCTTAACAAGCGTCACCAACCTTTTCCATTCTGGTTGTAATTGAAGTAAGAACTGAACATTCACTTGATGATTGGTAACATCACACTAATTTCTGACAAGCTCATTCAACATCTTGTAGAACTTTGAGTAATATGATTCAAGTGATTCACCATCCCGTGATGTGAATTTTCTAAATTCCCAATATAAATTGGTTTTAAGATCTTGAACATTGATTGATTCACCTTGTTTCAACCTTTCAATAGCTTTCACATTTCACATACCTTTGGACAAGCATCAACTGTGGAGTAGATATCATTATCTATCCCTGTGAGAATTATCTGAACAGCTTCAGCTTTAGCATTCAGTTAATCCCATATGTCTTGTGAAACATTCTTATAGTTCTCCATATACGCTTCTGTAGTGGTTTCTGAACTACCTTCTACAACTGGAACAGTCTTCTCAGTCCATTTGAATTTGTAGGGTGGATTCTGGAGACAATAGTAGATGAGTTCATTGTTAGGTTTGGTGTCGATGTATCTCTTGATTCTGGATTTCCACTGAACGTAATTATCAGGTGCTAACATTGGTGGACAATCTTTACCACCTGCTTCCATGATGGCGTTGTGAAGAGCATTTGATGTTTGAGTTTGCAAATTGGTATTTGTATTTGACATTTTGATGAAGTTGTAAATGGATATTGGATCTTAAGTAGGTAAAGTGATTGTTATAGTGGTTTGAAGTGAATGAACGTTCATGAGATTTTACAAATCTATGATTTAAACCGAGAAAAGAATTGAATATTTTGGCGGGATTTAACAAAATCAAGAAGAAACCGTGAAACAATGATTACGGAAATTGAAATTACCAAAATTGTTATGTAGTGAGAACCGAAAATTGAATTTCGATAAAACAATGGTGTATAAATCTCTTAGGTTTAATCTCATGTGTATAAATCTCTTAGGCTTAATCTGATGTATATAAATCTCTTGGGCTTAATCTGATGTGTATAAATCTCTTAGGCTTAATCTGATGCGTTTAAATCACTTAGGCTTAATCTCTAGACAAAACGCAAGATTTGTTGAGATTTGGGCAGTATAACGTTTAGATTTGCTATATAAAGGGTCTTCAATGAGGCAAAACGACAATAGATCAAAATCTCACTGTTAGACTAAATGCTCAAGAGCAAGAACACAGGATTTCAGCAAAAACCAATGATGAAGCAAAACGAAAGCATCAAAACGCATTGATGACGTCAAAACGCAAGCAGTAAAATGCAATGATG
The DNA here is from genome assembly GCA_026074375.1 of Tanacetum coccineum. NCBI lineage: Eukaryota > Viridiplantae > Streptophyta > Magnoliopsida > Asterales > Asteraceae > Tanacetum > Tanacetum coccineum. The sequence goes on along the minus strand of BQNB010142655.1, from coordinate 9,089 downwards.
TAAGCAAAACGCAAGCAAGAACACCCCTTTAACAAAGGCAAATCACGACCAAAAAAATCTTCAAACTTTCCAATGTAGAGCTAGCTACGAAATGATGTTAAAACCACCTAGTAATGATGCAAGGAGTTGATCTAAGCCTGAAAGTACAAGTCTTTAACACCTTTGACCACGAAACAAAGATTAAAGTTTGATTTTTTGTCTTGCTATTTTTCGAACAAAAAAAAACAACCAACTAACCCCACAAATTTCACACAAAACAAACACTAAACACCCCCTTGGCGACTGATACCCTGACATGTATACTAAAGTCCGAATTAGATAATCTATTACACAACACTAACCTTTACCAATAAGCTAGAAAATAAGAAGAAAACTTAGAGAGAGAAAGTAGAGAGAGAAACAAGAGAGGAATATTAGATTAGTGAATTGGTGGATTACAAGTGAATAAAAATGTAACCACTCCGACTCAATATTGGAGAAGGGATCAATTTATAACCCATAGACCTTGCTATCTTGGCACTTGGGGCTTTCTAAATGGGTCGCAGCTTAGAGGTTTTAACTTGGCTTTGAGCCCAAAACATGTACAAATATTAATTACAATGCCCACCGTCTTGGAACCCGAATATCTAAGCCTTTTAGCAATACAAGACCAGTAGTTGACTTCTACGACTCGATAACATTCGTGTTTGACATAATATAATGAAGAGGCTAGTTAACAACCACTAGGTAGGTGATCGAAATTGAGTGTATTTTCCTTCGTACGAAGACTTTATTGCGTGTTTTCGGAGACGTTGTCATGACCACCAAAGCTAATGACAAGTTTTGAAAGTTTATCCCGCGTATTACTTAGTTCCTTGAGCGACGCCAGTACCGCGAAGATCCCATATCGTCTAGCACCTTTGGAAATACAAGAATTGTCTAACACTCAAGAGTTGCAAGACGAAGGTTTCATATAACCTAGTCATTTTTCGTGAGGAGCATCAGTATTGTTTGTTAAGAAGAGGAGCATGGAGTTCATTTGAAGATAGAGTTGGGAATTACGAAGGAATAAGAGTTGTATGCTAAGGTTACTAGTGTGAGGCAGTGAAGAATTGGGAAGTACCTACGACACCATCCGAGATATGATTATTCTTAGGATTGGCAGGTTACTTACCTACGTTTCATCGCAAACTTTTCTAAGATTGTTAAACCCCTTACTTCCCTAACTTTAGAGGAAATAAGAAGTATGAGAGTAGGGCGCGAGAACAGAGGAAGAGGTTTTCTAGACTTTTAGGAATGATGTTGTGTACCTTCCGATTAATCGAATAGTAGTGGTTGATTAGCGTGAGAAGAATAAAGAGTGACACTAAGACGAGTAAAAGAGCAATGACGCCAATAGACAATAATACCAGTCGAAAGTGTTAAAATAGGATTAAAGATATTGGCCACTTCAAGCGAGACGTGCAAGGTAGAGAACACGCCAACAGAAATGCTGTGTGACCTGGACTAACAAATGGAAAAGAGGGCAGATGATGGTTAGTACTTTATGGATTAAATTGTATAGTGAATATGACTATGAATTCGTCTAACCATTCCAGGTAAGGCAAATGTGTGAACCTGATGTGTTAAGTAGGAAGGAACGAGTGAAACCTAGACGTGTTCGAGCGATGGCTATGACCATTGATTGTAGGTTTTTATACACAATAAAATATATAATATTCTTTCAAAAGAGCAATTAAGAACTTCCTAAAGTCTCCCTTAAGAAAACGCTCTACTCCAAAAGATTATATAAAAATAATAATACGTATAGTTTAACGGAAGAAATGATCACGACCTGGTCGTTTTCCTCAACGACTTGTGAAATTGGAAACCTTAGCTTTGCTTGGATATGATTTGAATGAGATGAAAACAGATATTTTTGAGTATCTATAACTACAAAATTAAACTGCAACAAATAAAATGAACAATTAAAAGCAATTAAACAGGTTAATCAATTAACTGGGAAACAATAAAAAACGTCGACAAATTAAGCAAGTAACAAAGTAACCTAAAATTGCAAACTAAATTTCTAAACCTAAAATAGGACAAAAGAAAATTTTAGGAAAAAGAAAAATATTTTTTTGATTATTTTTGAATTTATTATGAATTAAAAACGAATTTAATCTAATTAAATCCTAGAAAATAGCAGATTAAGTCCTAAAAATTAAGAAAAATGATTTTTAAACTTAGAAAAGTCTAAAATAACATAAAAACTTAGAAAACTATTTTTAACTATTTTTAAAATTAAAATTCTATTTTTAAAATTAAAATTAAAAGCTCAAAAATGAAAATTAAAATCTAAAAGGGGTAAAAATGATTTTTCTTAATGTAAAACTAAAAGTACTTTTTATAAAACTAAAAACTATTTTTTTGTAATTTTCTGAAACTTTTTCTATTTTTTATGAATTTTCTAAAATTTAAACTTTCGAAAAATGATTAAAATTAATCTACTAAATGGAAAAATGTGAAAAATTCAGGGAAAATCCTAAATGCAACAAAGATCACTAGAAAAATAAAAGGAGAAGCACAGGTTATCAAATAAGTTGTGAAAACAGCTTATTTAGCTACGGCTTATATTTAAGAAAAAGAAAAGAAAACGTGTATAAAACAAATGTGCAACAATAGCTCAACGGATGAGCTATTGTAGCACAAGTGTTAAGTCGTGTGTGTTGTGTGCTTGAGGTCCTGGGTTCAAGTCTGGCAATCCCCCATTTTTTTTCACTTTTTTTTATTTTTGCAAACTAAAAGCTAAAACTTATAGAACACACATTTTTGAACAACTTTAATGAAAGGAATATAAACTGAATTTCAAAAATAAGCTCTAAAAGAGCTTATGAAGATGCTGCTACAGAAAGTAGCTTTTTAAAAGCTTAAAAACTTAGTTACACTAAATTACTTGCACAGACTTCATTATAGATAGCTTATGATGTCTATAAGCTAAAAATGACAAGCTAACTTAACAACTAACACTTAAAGATTACTAAATCTATGGTTAAAAATAGCAAATTCAGAACTTAACTCTAAAAACTCAAAATCAAGAAAAGCTCAAATGCTTAATAAGCCAAGAGATAAGCTGAGCTTATGAAAACTAACTAACCTAACTATAAGCTATAAATTCAAACAAGAAAATCAGATACTACAACTTAATATTCTAAATTTGAAAGGCTTAATACTATTACCACTGTTTTTGGCCTTATGAGGTTTTTGTGAAATTTTAAAACAAAATGTACCTAAGTGATTAAGCTAGAAAATTAGAAACAAGACTTAATCTCTCTTAAACTATTCCTAATCTATAAGTCTACTAAGTTTTAAAAGCTAAAACTTATTTAAACTACCCTAAGTTAGATTCAATAAGTCCAACAGTATTAACTTAATGTTAATACTGCTGGTGCAATTGACAGTTTGGTTAAATCAAAAATGCAGGTGACCAAGGTGGTTTCTGCTGCACTTGACACAATCACTAGTAGTGTTTAAACATAAATCAACCAAAATCCAAGCCTTGAAAAGCTTGGATCAAATTTTCACAAGCAAAATCAAAGGGAAAAAGTCCCCTGGTGCTGTGATAAGAAATATAAGCCTTAACTTTTACAAACTTGAAATCTAAACTTTGAAATCTCTTTTATTACTCATTATAGACCAAATCTAAACTGGATCAAAAACTCTTATAAAAAACCTTTGACTATTAAAGGTCAAACTACCTTAACCCAAACACCCCTTTATTTCTTAACAGATTTTACTTAAGCTTATGAATTGAAAATCTAGAGATCTAAACCTTAATACCAGATAATAAGTAGCTTATAACCATCCTAATAAACATAATCCAATAACTAATTTAAGCTAGAATCAAAAAGCTATAAGCTAAGCTAACTATTTTTGGCTTTTTAGTGATTTTTTAAGACAAGAGAAGCTAATCAAATTTTAAACTATTAAAGCTAAAAACTAGAAAAACAAATATACTTAATAAGCTAGGATAAGATCATATAAGCACAAATAAAAATACAAATTAAGCAAATAAGCAAATTTACACTAATAAGCAATTATTAAGCTAAATATTAAAGGATAAAGAAATTTAAATGAAGACTTACAGGAACCTTAGCCAAACAAAGGTAAACGAGCTCAAAGAGCTTATCAACAGCTCTGGCTTATTTAAAATAAGCCAGTAAAAATCCATGGGAGCTCTTCCATTGTAAGCTCCCCTTCCATTTAGCTTAAAAGTTCACTTATCAAAGGAATTATACTTGTTTTAGATGTTTACTAGATTAAATGACTTATTAAGCTCTATCATAAGCTTAGAGACTTATGAGAGCTGAAATAGAGCTTTTTAAAATGAGGCTTATCACTTTGGCTTATTGAGATCTTATGAGTTAAAAACATATGATTAAAACTAAACTGATGATTTCATTAACTTTCAAAACAGATTACAAAGCTTGAATAAAAGAAATTACAATTAATTTTAAAAGGAAAATTACATTTAATAAAAACTAAGCTCAATTCTACTACTACTCTAAAATGGGTAAAAAAAAGATGATCATGTGTGTGTGAGTGAGGGCCTATTTATAGCCTCTTGGTGAACCTTCTAGGCCTTACCTTGCTGCCCACGCTCTCATGAATCATAGCCATCCATTTCCCAATCATTGGAGCTTTGATCTTGGCCGTTAGATCACTTGCTAGTCACACGGATTTCCAAGCTAGCAATCCTTTGATGTGACATCCTTGTGCTAGTTATGTGAGTGTTTCCAGTGTAAAAATCAACCTCCTCTTGTGCTTTCACTCATCCTCGTGGCATAATTACTTGGCTTGACCAATGAGAGCTCTTGAGATTACCAATTTGTCCTTGCCATCTTATTGTAGAGCCCTTGAATTGACCAATTGAACCCTTAATTTTCATTTGCCCTATCGTTTTGACCTTGGGTAAAATTTTGGGAGTTGGGACGATAGATGAATAGTGTAACTTCTTTTCCCGCCTATTTTTAACTGAACAGGGTAAAAAAAGGAATAACTTTGGGGTAATAGCAAGTTTAGTCCTTCTCTTTGTTTTAATAAAAGCTTAGTGTAAAGGGACTTTCAGAAATGACAGAAATGGTCCTTGTGGTTTTAATAAAAGGGAAATGGGCTTAGGGCATTGGGCTTTTGATCCGGGTAGGGTTTTAAGGAAAAATAAGGGCCCATTAAGCCTTAGGGACCATTTGTGTAACTTTTGGAAATCTTGAGGTACTTGTATTGTAACTTTGGGGTCTTTGTCTTCTAGTGTTGACTTTGACTTTTTGACCAGAGTTGACTGAGGGTTGACTTTTCTGACTTTGGCTTCCGGCTCTTGCACACTCTTCCGTTCTCGTATCCGTGTTTGCCCGTTTTTGACGGTTTTCTTGTGATTTTTGTCTTATCCATACCTGCACACACAAAACACAAAAACAAGCATATCTTTGCCATTTTTAGTCTGTTTTGGGTCATTTAGGGTCATTTTTGATATAAAAACGATATGTGTATTTTACACTTATTACGTATCTTAGAGTGTAATTCATTTTACCTAGAAGCCTTCTCTAATAGTGATTATTGCTGGAGCAATCTTGGACAGGAAATCACAACAGGAGGTTGTCAATTTCTTGGCAGGTGGACTTATTTCATGGCAGTGGCAAGAAGCAGACAATTGTAGCTTACTTCTACTCAGGAGGCAGAGTATGTTGCTGCCCACAAACCCTTGCATAATGCTGTGGGAAAGTATTGTGGATTCAAAATCAAATTGTTAGATTATGGGTTCAATGTTATGAAACACAAAGATCTACATTGATAATGAAAGTCCTCTATGAATTTTTTTAAGAACCAGTATTTCACTCCAAAACAAAGCATATTGAGATTAGGCACCACTTTATTAGGGATGCTTATGAGAAAAAGCTTATTCAAGTACTGAAGATTCACACTGATGACAATGTGGGTGATCTTTTAACCAAAGCTTTTGATGTTAGCAGGTTCAATTTCTTGATTGTTAACATTGGAATGATCAATCTATAGCTGCATTAGTTCAGGGGAGGCAAGTCAGCAGGTTACTTTGTTGTACAGTTTGTGAAATATTTTAGTTAGCAGATGGATTTTAGATGAGATGATGATTTGGGATTCATTCTGTTCATTGGAATGAAGATTGAGGGCTACATATGGTGCTGAGTTAGTTAGTGCTGCCAGTTTGGTTAATACTGCCAGGCCAACACTTAGTACTGCCCGGCTTGGTTAGTGCTGCTCAAAAGCATTTAACTATGGTGTTGATGCTTGGATTGGGTCAAAGATGCAGTTTGGATTGGATTTGAGGGTACTACATGGAAACTAACAAGTTAGTACTGCCAGGCAAAGTTGGTGCTGCCAGGCATAAAAGTTGGTGCTGCCAGGCAAAAGTTTGTGCTGCTTGTTACCGTTACTACTGTTGGTGAGCATACCAGATTTTCATTAATTAATTATAACCGTTGAGATATTTCCGCCAACAACTTGCGTATAGGGGTCTATGAATTGAATTTTTTTGATCTTTCTTCTATAATACTCTTTCCTTAAGATAAAGGATCAAGTTTATTCAGTCGGTCATCTCAAACCCTAACGCAATCTCTATAAAATCTCAATTAACTCTTCCAAACCCTCAAATTCTCACAATCGAGCATATCCCACACCCTACTCAACCTTTTTAACACATCTATGACGGATTTGGAATTCGTTTATCGATCCCCCCCCCAACACAATATGGTCGAGTGTTTAGAAGAAGGACAGAAGAAATTCAGAATTTCATGAGATAGTAGACTTCCTACATCAAATGTTTGATTACATCAGGGGCTCTCCTGTTAAGTCCTTTACTATCTTAAATTTCTTTATTGTCGACAATTTTAGAACACTGCTAGTTCCCAAACAGTCAATGATGAGAAGCAAATTCATGCTACTGTTGATAGCAAGGCAGTAGTAGTAACAGAAGCATCAATCAGAAGTTTCTATTCTCATAATGTTGCTGTGGTACTCTTTGCCTAACAAATGAAGCTATGTTTTCAAAACCTGCATTTATGGGGTATTGAGGGTGAACTAACAAAACTACTTTCAAAAAGCCCTCTTTTCTCCTTAGTAGAAGTATTTCTGATACAACACATCCTTCATTGTCTAAAAAAAATAATAAAAAAAAAAAAAAAAAATGTTCAAAATCTACAAGCTTGAATGAGTTTTCAACAAAATATGGCTTTCAGCTGTTATATGTTTGGCAACAAATCAAAAGTTTAACTTTTCTAAACTTATTTTTGATGGTATGTTGAGGAACTTGGATACTTCTAAAAAGAAATTTCTTATGTATCCAAGATTTTTAATGGTGTTCTTGAATAATCAAATTGAGCTTAGTGAACCTTTTAATGATGTTTATGTTTACACCAGCTCACACTCAAAAGGTTTTCTCAAACATGTCCAGGAAAGGTGTAAAGTTTTTAGGAAAAGTAACTCCACTCTTTGATTCTATGTTGGTGCCACACCAAGCACCTGAGGGTGAAGGTTCAGAACAACCCACTGAACCCCAACCAACACCCGTTCCTACTCAGCCTAGTATAGGAGACCAACCCCTTGTGATTGCCTCATCAACTAGCCATGACACTACCCAAAACTCTAGGGACTCTTTAGAGGGCATAATAGGTGTAAATGGGATTCCAGTTCAAGCCATCCCATGATAGTCCTTCTTTCAGGTGTTCATACATTGAAAAGTTGAGGGTGGCTTGGACTAGAAGAATTTATTTGTTCTTTGCACTAACTTGTCCAACAGGGTTCTTGCTTTGGAGACTTCTAAGGATGCTCAGGCTGCAAAGATCCTTAAATTGAATGATCAAATCAAGAAGTTGAAAAGAAAGTGTAAGCCAAGCATTTCACACCACAAGGCATGGTTAAAGAGTGTGAAAACGTTATCAATGAAGAAAAGGTTGGGACGGAAGGAGTTTGTATCCAACAGGGGGTAAACCTACACACTACAGGAAAAATGCTAAACTTGAACCCAACTTTTGGATGCCTTTGATGATCTTGATGTTGATGGTAGGGATCATGGGATACATAGGATGTTGTAAATGAGGGAGGCAAAGTAATGAAAACTGATCTGGGGCTTACCAAGGCGTGGTGAGAAAGGAGAAGTTGCTGAAGAACTAGTTAGTATGTTGTACCATAAAACAGTTAGTCTGCTAGGCCAGTGTTGACTGCGTAGGAAAAGAAGATAGTGTTGTTGAGCCTAGAACTCCTCCTACAACAACAAGTATATTGGATGATGAAGATATCACCATGGCTCAAACTTTGATTAAGATGAAAGAAGAGAAAACTAAGGAAAAAGGAGTGTCAATTAAAGATATTAAAGATTCTTCAAGACCTGCAAGATCAATCCTAACCCTGAAGCCACTTCCAACAATTGACCCTAAAGACAAAGGCAAAAGTGTCTTAGAAGAACCTAAGCCTGCAAAGAAGATGACTAGAAGTGATTTTGATGCTGCTCAGATTGCAAGAGATACAGAAATCGCCAGACAGTTACAAGTAGACTTGCAAGCAGAGGTAGAAAGGGAAAGACAAAGGGAAGAAGAAGCATCTAAGGCTGCTATAGCTGAGACGTATGATAAAGTTCAAGCAGGGATTGATGTTGATTCATTGTTTATAGCCAAGCTTCAATAGGAAGAAAGAGAGGAGTATACAATTGAAGAGAGAGCAAAGTTCTTGGCTGAAACAATTGCTGCTCAAAGAAAATTCAAAGCTACACAAAGATCTGCTAAGATTAGAGGTAGACCACCAACTAAATCTTAACTAAGCAATTTGATGATGACGTATATGAATAATATGGGTGGTTACAAATACTCTTAGCTGAAGGCAAAGACATTTGCAGAAATTTAAGGTTTGTATGAAAGACAGAAAAGGGTAATTGATGATTTCAAGCCTATAGATTCAGATGATGCAGTAAAAGATTCTAAAGAAGCAGCTGGTGTACATACGCAAAAGGTTCTTGAAGAACCTGACAGTACTAAGGTTGAAGTTAAGAAAGAAGGACATGAAGAGAGTGTCAGGAAAAGACCAGGCAAAAGACTTAAAATAAAAGC
>BQNB010142654.1:0-17105 GCA_026074375.1 Tanacetum coccineum | reverse complement strand
TCAGGCGGGAGATTATGTGGACCAAAAGAGCACTAGCGGTATTTGTATATTCACGGGATGTTGTTTAACATCTTGGTTCTCGAAGAAACAAACCGCTCTTGATATATCCACTACCGAAGCCGAATACGTAAGCGCCGAAAAGGCATGTTAACAAGCACTATGGATGAAACAAGCTCTTATCGACTATGACGTTCGACTCGAGGATGTCCCGATCATGTGTGACAATAAAGGCGCGATTGGCCTTAGCAAAAAGCCAGTGCAACATTCTCGAACCAAACATATCAAAATTCATCATCACTTTCTTCGTGATAATGTCTAAAAAGGACATATCTCAATTGAAAAAGTGCCGTCCGTCGACAACATCGCCGACATTCTTATGAAACCCCTTAAACGTGAATCGTTTAACTATCTACGTCTCGGTTTAGGAATGTTGGAACACATTTCATAAATCGTATTAGTCCGCTTCTCCTTCTTCTGTCTCAATTCTAGTTTGCGTTTCATTCCGTGTCATGACAATTTAACTACTTCATTCGAAGCTAGTTAGATATTTTTAATTCGCGAAATGCAAATTAATTAGTCACTCTTCTTAGTAAATTCGTGTCAAAAATTAAAAGTCCAAAAATTCTATAATACGGGCGGCCCCCATATCTCAGGCAGCCCCCAACCTATTTTGGGCGGCTCCCTGATCGATATGGGACCGCCAACAGCAGACACATATCTTTAACACTTAGTCAAAATTTTCAAAACTCAAAAACAAACACCCCCTCTCCCTGCTGCAGCGACGAACTAGAACAAAAACCACCAAAAACTTAAAATCAACCATTTAAACTTGAATTGAAGATAAAATCAACACATACAATCATTCCTAACATCATCAACATCATCAATTGTAAGTCATTTCATCAATTTTCTTTCAATTTGAGTCTAGGGTTCATGATGAACACAAAAATTGAAATTGGGGTTTTTTCATTTTTCTTTCAACTTTGTACAATTAGGACTATAACTAATATGCTTCCTTTAGACATAGGATTTGCATACACTAGTGAGTTTGTCGAAAAATTGAATTCGAACCAAAACCCTAATTTTATTTTCAAATCACTCACGTTAGGAACATAATAAAATTGTTGTTATGCATTGTTAATACAACTTAAAAACGTTTTTAAACACATGCATAATGATCTCATGAACAAAGGTCGAGATACATAATTCATATGTATTTTTCGACATGTTTGGATGAGTAAAATCAAATTAAGGAGCGTTTGGATTAACTCTTAAGATTTTAATTTTAGGTCGAGTTAATCAGTACTCCACATTTGTCACATTTAAGCACACACTAGACACTTGCCTAAAGGATGTTGAAAATTATGAATGATACATACTAAACTAATTTTATTGATGATAAGTGAAAGAGAATGTCTCAAGATAAACACAAATGCTCAAAAACTCACATTTCCTTAACTCCAAATAAATCATACATTTCTAATCACACCAAGTCTCCTCAAAAATTACCATATCTAAAAATACCATGTCGATCTATTCATGAAGGAAGAATAGTTGACAAAACATTTGATTCCAAAGGTATCTTAGAAAAGAACCTAAACAAAATCAAATTTCAAACCTTCCTTCATTTAAGAGGAAACTTGTATCCAAAATTCATATATGAATTCTATCAAACATTTGAACTACCTATTGTAAGTGATCTTTGGATCATTTTGTTTGATATAAATGGAAAACGAGTTGGTGCTTCACTTCGGGATTTTGGAACACTACTCAATATTCCGTTTGAAGGACATTGTCTCTATAACAATGAATGGTCTCTAAAATCCATAAATTAACACAACAATACTCCATCAAAAGATCCTCTCTATACCAAATTAACCCATACAACCTCAATAACATACAACATAACTAAGAAACTTCTCAATGGTTTCAAGTTTGCATTAGAGGATCCATACAATCTCTTCATTCGTGAAAACATCATATGTACCGTTGATATTGACAAAAATGTATTGTCGGCATGTGAAGCCTATATGCTCTTTTGCATTACTTCCTCTACACCCTTCAACATCTCTTATTTCATTCTAAATCGAATAAATGACTTCAAGCATCTATCCAATGGTATCCTACCATACAGACTCTTGTTTTCAAAATTTCTTGACAAATTAACTAAATTTTCACCAAACAATTACAAATTCATCTCCTATCCAACAAGAATGAATCCCTTACAAAATTCTTCAACTAATGAAATTCCAGAAGATGTTCGATGTGCGCATCATAATCATCACACGTAAACTAGATGTGGCAACGTAACACGGTCACCTGTTAGGATTATCTTGCCTGTAGAATTAAACTAGATATTATTATGATATATTCTAGTAAACGTATAACTTCCCTTAATCACTATTGTTGCTTGCTATGTATAGACTTTATGTAATTTACATGCTTTCACCTAGATACATTGTATGCCTTTAATCTTTGCTAGATTATGTGATTCTTGAAAATATAGGAAATGCCACAATTGTTGATCCCTCTTGAATAGATCTTGAACTCCTTAGCTTGTGTAAGGTTTAGTTATGCAAGATAAATCATACATAACTATGGTAGAAACTTTGTAAAATATATCAAAGATTATGCGGAATCTAATCTTTGATCAATAAGAAGAATATGCAATAGAACAGTAATTCTAATGAACACACAGATTAACAAACAAAGCTTTAATATATTAATACGAATACTCTTACTAGTATTAGGGTTACAAAACCTTAAAGCTACGAATTCTAGATGACAATGTATACTAACTGACTGACATCTAACTCAATGCCCTAGGACATCCTTTTATACACCAAGGAGTCCTAATAGGCTTACAATATATTCCTAAGACTTAGAATATTCTCTATGATCTATTCTATAAATAACTAATACTTATTACGTAAGTAATCTTAAACTTCAAACAATCTTTATCCTTTCTTCTGTCTTTATCCTTTCTTTAAAAATTGAAACTCTTTCATCAGTAGTAACTTATACACCAGCAGCAATAATATTCCAGCAGTCTTAACTCTGAGCAGTCTTAATATTCATTAGCAGTACTAACCTTGTACTAGCAGTACTAACTTGATCTTGAGCAGCAGTAACAAACAACATTAAGATGACTTTAAATCCCAACAATCCTCCCCTAAACTTGATATTTATCTCCTAAATCATCAAGTTTCTTCATTTAAAGCTTTATAATCACCAGGAGGATGCTTCCAAACACTTTATTGATTCTTGAGCTGTTTTGTGATGAGCTTAAGAAGTTAATAACACATTTCATTCCAATGATCAGCTTGCAACTTCCTATTTAGCATATATGTGATTGTAGCAGGTGTAAGAGGATACTTTTTCTCTACCAGTATATAGATATGCAGATTTTGAAACCTCACAAAATGTACTCCACATGAATCAAATAGCTTCCAAACCAACACTTTGTTTCCTTGTAGATTCCTCCACACTGCATCTTCTACATGAGGTTTAAACATTATTTTTAGATCACCTTATAACACTCTCTCAGAGCCCTCCTCTGGCCTTGTATACCCATGATTAGCTTTAACCAACCTCTATAAAGTTTCCAAATCTTCCCTATCAAAGCTTTTGAGCAATTGACTAAACACTAAGTACATCTTGGAACTTCCATCAGCTCTTGTTATTTGGTAATAGCTTGTCTGCCCTTCTTTGTAGATCTTCTAGTCAATAATGCTTGGAGGCTTAGTAGCCAAAGGAATAGCATCAATTGCTACTTCTTCTTCATCAGAAACAATTTCCATGCAATCTTTAAGTTTTGCTTCCTCTGTGTCATCATGCACCTTTTTGCTTCTTTGCACTTTCCTGCATCAGCTCTTCTCCTGCTTTTATCTCACTGCCTTCCATCAGTTTTGTATCTATATCTACAAATGTGTTTACCATTTTCATAGATTTGTTAAATAACTTCTAAATATCATCAAAGCTTTTGTTCTTCAATTGACTGTGCTTGTATCCAGCCATGTTTTTTAGATAAGTAGACATTGTATTTCTCTTTTGAGCTTTAGTTGGTGGTTTGTTCCTCTTTTCTTTTGCTCTCATTGCTGCAAAGTGTTTCTTTCTTGCTTCCAATAGTTGTACAAACAACTTGGACTTCTCTTCAATACTTAACTTCTCTTGTTCTTCTTCTTGCATTTGTTGAGCCATTTGATAATCAGCATCTATCATTGCTTGCACATTATCCCATGAAACAATGTTGGCTTCTTCTTCTCTTTGTCTTACAAGCCTATCTTCTTCTTCTAATTCAGCTTGCATTTGAGCTTGAAGTCTTTGAACAACTTCCTCATCATGCATAATGTGATCTTTTTACTTTGTTGGTTTCTCAGGCTCTTCCATGATACCTTTACCTTTATCTTTTAATGGTTCTTGTTGAGGTCTTATTGTTATTGTTGTTGATTCACCCTGCTTTCTGAAAACAATTCCTTTAGCTTTAGGTCTTGCACTTCTTATATCCATTAAAGTCTAAGCAAGAGTCAAATCATCAGTAGTTGTTGTTGTAGTACTGGCAGTAGTAACCTCAACAATGGCAGTAGTAACTGGATCAGCAGTACTAACTTCCTTTTCAGCCACATTAATCTCTTTTTCAGCCATATCTTGTCCTGTAAACACTTCTTCATCATCAAAAACACCTGTATTAAACATTAGATCATCACCATACCTCCCCTGAGTTTTATTAACCAATGTAATCTCTGCATCTTTATCAATGTCATCAATTTTCCTCTCCTGTTTGGATGTATCCTCCTAATTACCCAATCTAGCTTTATCAGAGGAAATCATTCTTGCAGATCTACCAACCTTGTATAATTTTTTAAGCTTGTGAGTTCTTGACCCTCCTTTCTTCTCTAGCTTGTTGACTCTTAGTTTCAAACTTGTAATCTCCCGAGCTTGAGCAGTCTTTGTGTTCTCCAAGTCAAGAACTCTTTGTTGCAACTTGGTACAAACATCCATCAATTCCTTAAGTTTCATACTATCCTCATCACTTCGAGGTGTGTTAACTCCTACAAGCAGTGAATCATTGGATATTTTAGACACATTCTAAAACCTAGTTTAAGCAATTATGTCCCCCATGGTGTCTTGGCGCTTGGGACCACTACCTGAACCAGTTCCTTGGGGATTAGGTTCATTAAGTGTTGCTTTGGATCGGGTCTTAAGGATGTTACCACTGACCTGCTTTGCTTCTAAGCTAGAAGCAGTAGTGGCAGCCCTTTCCAAACTGTCACCCCTCTCCTTAAGGACAGCCTCATCTGCTACAGGTTCAATAGGCTCACCAGACTGAGGTATCTGTGTGACCTTGCTCTTAGGCTTCCTAGGTTTGTGGGTCTTTTTAGGTTGATGTGATGATTGAGCAATGATTTGTTCTGTAATAGATGGTTGATCAGATATGGGTGTGTGTTGGGGATCAGTGGGTTGTCTTGAACCTTCACCCACATCTGCTTGGTTTTGTATCAGCATTGTGTCAAACAAAGGTGTTACTTTTCCTAAAAAATCTTTACCAGTTCTTTTCATATTAGCAAAAACCTTCTTAGTGTGACAAGGTGCACTAAAAATAGCATTATGAGATGGCACCTTATCAAGTTTCTTGTCCAAAAACACTTGCAAAAACCTTGGATACATTAAAAATTTAGTAGAAAGACTATCCAAGTTTCTAGTCATACCATCAAAAACCATTTTTGAAAAATTAAACTTTTGGTTAGTAGCTAAACAAATAATAGCAGAAGCTATATTGCTACTGAACTCATTCCAAGCAGTTTTCTTTGGACTTAAGCACTGCAAGATGGTATGAACTAGAAATTTCCATTGATGGGAAAAGAAAGATTTGTAAAAAGTAAGTTTATCAGAAAGATTCTCATACCCCATCAATTTAAGGTTATCAAAAATAGTAGTGTTTGGAAGACAATCAATACCATCCTCATCTGCAAATTGAAGATCTTTCCTCACAGATGATTCTGTTATGACTATCTTCTTGCCATCTACTAAGGCATGAATCTGTGTTTCTCCATTGATGGTTTTGGTCTTAGCAGTAGACCAAAACTGCTCAATACATGAAACATATATAGTAGGATTAACAATCAAAGCATACCTTATGGGGTGTGCATTCAGAAAATCTACTATCTCCTCAAACCCAGAACTTTGAGTGGGTTTTTCCAAAAATGCAACCATGTTGTGAGAATCAACAAATTTTAAATCCGCCATAGATGTTGAGTTTTGAGAATGGATGATTAAATTATGCTTTGTGTTTTTGAGAGTATCTGAAAGAGTAAAATCGATTATGAGAGTGAAAGAAACCCTCAATCGAATTAATTGTTGTATTTATGTAGAACACCCTCAACAGCATTAACCCAACGGTAACCTGGCAGTATTAAGTTAGCCTAGCAACACTAACTTTTGCCAGCAGTAGTAAGTTTATGCCTAGCAGCACTAACTTTGAATCACCAGCATTAACTCCAATTCCATTTTAAACAGCTTTTCCATCATCAATGTAACCTTTTGGCTTACAAAAACTCTCTATCTGTTTTTGTTTTCTCTCAGTTCTTTTTACTCACAATTCTCTTTGTCTATTTTTACTTTCTCTCAATTATTTCTACTCACAATTCACTCTGTCTGTTTTTGCTTTCTCTTAATTCTTTTTAGCTCACCATTTTCCATAATCAAGACTTTAAAGATTGAGCATTCAAATACTAGCATTCAAATATTAAAATCTACTTACATCAAAAGCTTTTGTAAGCAAATCTGCAACATTCTTGTCAGTATGGATTTTGACCATTTGAATCAACTTCTTTTCATTTGAATCTCTGATAAAGTAATGTCTAATCTCAATGTGCTTTGTTTTTTAATGAAAAACAGGGTTCTTAACTATGCAAATAGTACTCTCATTATCAATATAGATCTTTGTATGCATAAAGTTATACCCATAATTAAGCAATTGATTTTGAATCCAAAGCACTTGACCACAACAATTTGACGCAGCTACATACTCAGCCTCTGTTGTGGAATTAGCAACCATAGTCTGCTTCTTGCACTGCCATGAAATCAATCGACACCTAAGGAATTAACAACTTCCTGTTATGGACTTCCTATCCAAGCTTGCTCTAGCATAATCACTATCAGTGTATGCTACCAAATAAAAAGGTGAATCTTTTAGATACCAAAGGCCCAATTTTGGTTGACCTTTTAAGTACCTAAAAATCCTTTTCACAGCATGAAGATGTGAAACCTTTGGATTGACTTGGTATCAAGCACAGGTACACACTACAAACATATTATTAGGCCTTGAAGAAGTAAGATACATCAATGAGCCAATCATTGATCTATACATGTGTTCATCTATATCTTCACCATTTTCATCCTTAAATAAAGGCTTGTGGGTTTCCATAGGTGTGCTAGCTGTCTTGACATCAGTAAAATCAAATTTCTTTAAAATCTCAGTCACATACTTGTCTTGATTGATAAAAATCCCATCCTCCTTCTGCATTACTTGAAGTCCTAAGAAGAATGTGAGTTCACCCATAGAACTCATCTGAAACTTCTTATGCATCATCTTTTCAAACTCAGTGCATAATGACTTCTTTGTAGAGCCAAAAATGATATCATCTACATACACTTGAACTAACAGAATATCACATTTATCCCTTCTGATAAACAAAGTCTTGTCTATCTTTCCTCTCTGAAACCCATTGTCCAATAAACAAGTTGACAAGGTTTCATACCAAGCTCTGAGAGCTTGATGCAGTCCATAAAGTGCATTTTCTACTTTGTATACTCTGTCAAGGAAGTCTGGATCTTCAAATCCTGGTGGTTGACAAACATAGACTTCCTCTTCAATCTTACCATAAAGAAAAACACTCTTGACATCCATTTGATACACCACAAAATCTTTAAATGAAGCATAAGCTAAGAATAGCCTAATTGCTTCAATTCTTGCAACAGGGGCAAAGACTTCATCATAGTCAATCCCTTCTTTTTGTGTGCACCCTTGAGCAACTAATCTTGCTTTATTTCTTATCACAATTCCCCTTTCATCATTTTTATTCCTGAAAACCCATTTAGTGCCAATAGCCTTTTTTCTATTTGGTAAATCCACTAAAGTCCAAACTTCTTGTAGCTTGAATTATAGAAGCTCTTCCTGCATAGACTCTATCCAGCTTGGATCTTTCAATGCATAAATTACCTTTTTGGGTTCTTCTTATGATAAAAAGCAAGCAAACAAGCAGTTTTGAAGGTATTTATGGTTTTTTCCTTGTTTAATAGTACTAACAAACCCATGTTCCTCTAAATTCTTTGACATCCTTCTTGTTTATGTGGCTGATTGAACATCTCTAATAACTTGATCTAGAGGATGATCTTTATGAATTCTTGTAGTTGAATTAGGACTGACTTGGATTGTTGTATCCAAATTATTCATGTCAGCCTCTACACCATCATCTTGATCATTACTTGAGAGGTCAAATATGCTATAATCTTCCAAAGCAGTCATATTTGGATCATCTGGAAGTTCAATGCTTGTTTTTCCACCAATAGCATTAACTTCATTTATGCTAGCAGCATTAACATTGTTATTGCTGTTAATATTATCATCCTTCTTTTGATCAATACTTTCACTATCTTTTATTGGATCTTCATCAACCTTCTTCTCATCATATCCTGAAGGTTTGAATCCAGCATTATGAGAACTCTTTGAACTTTGAGAGAATGGTGGATCAGCAGTCCATAATGGTAGCAGAATGTAATCTTTGCCAGGTACTGTCTCCATTCTAGCTTTACCTGAATCATCACATGCTTTTGTACCTGCATTACCATTAGACTAATTTCCTACAACAACTGGCTTATAATTCATTGACTTTGTTAGTGCATCAATATCAAAAAGCCAATTTGGTCTACTTCTTGTAATATTAGGTGTATCCTCACTAAACTGGACATGCAGGTTCTCTTCAACTATTCTAGTTCTACTGTTGAATACTCTATATGCTTTACTATTGATTGAGTACCCAACAAAGAATCCTTCATCAGCCTTACCATCAAACTTGCCTAAGTGATCTATGGTATTAAGAATTGTAACAAGACACCCAAATGGTCTCATAAAGCCTAAAGCTGGTTTTCTACCAAGAAAAAGTTCATAAGGGGTCTTGTTATGAGGCTTAGTTACTAATACCCTATTTTGCACATAGCAAGCAGTATTAACTGCTTTAGCCCAAAAAGTAGTAGGTAGCTTAGAATCAGCTAGCATTGTCCTAGCAGCCTCAATTAGTGTTCTATTTTTCCTCTTAGCTACTCCATTTTGTTAAGGAGTTCTAGCTACACTAAATTCTCTTTTAATACCTTTTCTCTCACAAAACTGATTCATCTCCTTATTCTTGAACTCAGTTCCATTGTCACACCTAATTACCTTAACCCTTTGATCTATTAGATTTTCTACTCCAGTTATAAAGGACTTAAGAATGCCACTAGTCTCATCCTTAGTAGCTAGAAAGAAAACCCAACTAAACCTACTGTAATCATCTGTGACAACTAGGCAATACATCTTTTTCATTAAGCTTTTTACAAATGTTGGACCAAACAAATCCATGTGCAACATATGTAAAGGTTGGCTGATTGAACTTACTGTTTTGGACTTACAAAAAGCTCTATGTTGCTTTCCCTTTTGACAAGCAACACAGGTTTGATTGTTTTCAAAAAGTTTAGAAGATAAACCTCTTACAAGATTTCCCTTAACCAGATTATTCATTGTTTTGAAATTTATATGTCCAAGCCTTTTATGCCAAAGTTTAGATTCATCAGATGTGGCTTTTGCAAAAAGACAAGTTAGACCTCCTTTAGGAACAATATTCTTTAAATCAACACTATACATATTGTTCTTTCTAGGAACTTTAAGTAAAACATGACTTTCATCAGTTAACTTAAAGTTTAGAGATAAAACAATACATTCAGTGTCATTAGAGAACACTATTCTTTTTGTCACACATTTGTGAGACACTAAAGAGGTTAAACTTTAACTCTCTTACAAAATACACATTCTTAAAATCTAAATTACCAGTTTTGATTGTACCTCAGCCTGTGATTTTCCCTCCTTTGGGGTTACCTCTAAAGGCAACATATCCTCTATCAATATCTTCAAAGTCAATAAGATAGGACATGTTTCCTGTTATGTGCCTTGAGCATCCATTGTCAATTACTCCTTTCTCATGCAAATCTTGATGTGGATTGCCCTGCACATAAGGTAAGAAAATTGGTCTCTTTTGGGGACCCAAGCCATCACTGACTTGGATCTGCCTTGTGCATCAATATAATCAAATCTTTTAAATATTATTGATGCACTGTTGTGTTTGGAAATGTGGTCTAAAATTTCTTTTTTGCTTTGGTCTCCAAACCCAACAAGCTGAGGCCTTAACAACATTAACCTGGTTTCCCTTAACAGCATTAAGTACTGCTTTTGGCCTAGCAGTATTAACCTTTTGATTGAAATTACTATTGTTAGTTGTTGTTATGTTGTTAATGGGCCTTCTAACAGTTGAATGTGCTTTATTAAAAACATTTGTTATTAGTCTTGCACTATTCACTGTTGTTCTGGGTGAGCAGTATTAACTTGTCTAGCAGTAGTAAGTGATACTAGGCCTAACCTCATTAACACTGCTTTTGGAACCATGTTCCTTTTAAGACTGGGGTGAGTCATGCTAGAAAAATTGTGGTGATTCACCCTTTGAGTATAGTTCCACATTGGTTTTACCATCTTTTTATTATTAATCTGTCTCTGATGGTTATCACAATCATACTGCAGGTGATCAAAACTTCCACACACATAGCAAGATTTGTTAATCATCTCAAAATTAGTCCCTAATCTTTGAGACATCATGTTATTCTAGTTTCTTTGTTGACTCTAGTCTATGTGTGTTCAGCCTATTTGATCACTTTGTTAACAATTGTTTTCTAGGAGATTTTACTTGCTTTTAGATTTACCAAAATCATTTAGCAAAACTAGGTTTAATAGTTTTCTTCTCTTTCTTAGGCTTGACACAGCTTCATCCACCACTATCTGATATCAAATCTTCAATAAGTAGGGACCAATGTTCTTCCTAACAAGCTTAGTGTTGTCTGCATAGCTTCTGTAGTCTAACTACAGGCTTCTTAACTGCAGGCATCATATTAATATTAAGCTCTTTCACAAACTATTCTAGACCTGAGAATGACTATATTTGGATTTATGGCGATATTGTTTACTGTTTCAGGGAGGTGTGAACTACATTTTACCTAAACTGTTTTACCACTTATCAAACTATCTTGACAATCTATTAGTTTGGCTTTAAGCTTTTATGAGAATTCTCATAATTTTATGTTAGCTGAATTTATCTTTTTGTTTTTGAGGCAGTTCCAACTTTCCTCTATGTCTGTATGGTAACTTCTCTTAAATGAATCTCACGTTTTAAGACGTGATAGCTTCATCATTATTGACTCATTTTCTTAAAATTAGAAGTCTTGCTTCTACAGACTCTAATCTTGTTTTATAAGCATTAGCATTTTCTTTGATGTCCTTAAGTCTTTTATAACAGTTGTTCTTTTTGTTCTTTTAAGATTTTTAAAATTTGCAAACATGATGTTGAACTGTTTAAATCAGTAGATTACCTGGGGTGTGTGAGAGGGTGACGGTGTGTGTGGGCGGAGTGTATAGTTGTTCAGGGGGGTGGTAAGAGAGTCTGTGGGGGGGTTTGGTGGGGTGGTGACGTGAGATGATGGTAGGGTGGTGGGCGGGTGGGGGTTAGGGCAGGGGGGGTGTATAATTTGGGGTGGGCGGCCGTTGTATTCTTCGCTCTTTTTGTTTTTATTTTTATATTTTTTTTATTTCTATCTTTCTTTTTGTCGTTCTTTTTTGTTTTATTTTTTTTTATTTCTATCCCTTTTTCTTTTTTATCTTTTTTATTTTTCTTTTATAATTTATCTTTCATTTGTCGTTCTATTTTAATTCATCCTTTATTTAGAGTTAGAAAACTTGTAGAAGAGTAAGCCATTAGTGCAAGTTAGTGGACCTTCTTCACTGATCACTCCAATCATAAACGAGAACCATATAAGACACAAAGGCTTTAGAATTAGTTGTCTCCATGACCACAACCTTATTGTGAACCTCCCATATCCATGTTTTCTTGGTTCCTTGGAGCCATTGCAACTCCCTTGTAAAGTGTCCCCTTTTGTGGCAGTTGTAACACTTCACCTTGGGGACTTTTAACCCCATTGGTCAGTACTTTTTTATTTTAATCATTCACAGAAAACTTCCTTCCAATGTTCTTTAAGAATCTCCTTGCCCTCATTGTTAGCATAGCCATCTGTCACCTTAAATCCATCTCTTTTAAATCACCAGGATGAATTTATTGTAAGTCCTCATTGTCAAGTTATGGACTGTTTGGTTGACTTGCAAAGAAAGTACAGATGACAGCATCACTCAAGTTGTCAATTATTGTTGAGTTAACAGTAGTAGCTTGAGTGCTAGCAGTTGTAGCACCATGAGCCGTATTAACTGCTCCATTTGTACTACTGGTGTTGTTTGAGGACACAAAGGCTACGTTTTGTGTGTTTGTGCTTGAGCTTGATATCCCTTTAACCTATGGTTCATAGATCTTCAGGTTGTTGCAAAGATCGTCTAAGCTTAATGTATCTATCTCAGGCTTGTTCCTTCACATAATGGTATGTGTGTTTCATTCTGGGTGGTTATCTCTTATGAACTTCTAGATTCTCCTTCCTTTGTGACATACTTTCACCATGAATCTCCAACTGACTAATAAGCTTTTGAATCCTATCAAAGGTTTGATCTAGCACCTTTGAGGTAGATGCAATAAAATTTTCATACTGCTGCTTTAGAAGATTCCTCTGAGTCTTTTTAGTAGCGGCATTCCTTCCAAACCTCTTCTCAACAGCCTGCAACAATGACTTGGCATCTTTGATGGAGTTAAACATCAATTGATGTTCATTAGGGATGCCCATCAATAAAGTGCTTCTTGCCTTCAACTCTAACCTCCTTTGTGCCTTTTCTTCAGCAGTTGTAGGAGCAATTGTAGTCTCATCACCTTCAACAACTTTTGTTATTAGAGGTGCATTACCATTCTCTATGACTTTCCATAGAGAATAATCAATCATCTGGATGTACTGTTCCATCCTCATCCTTCAAAGTCATATCTTAATGGTTTGAGGCATAGGCAGTTTAATGCAGGCCTCCATATGTGTTGAGTCTTTGAATCCATCCTTTTGTAACAAAAGAATCCTGGTTGTGTAAAAGTAGTTTCTTCTTATTCAAAGCTTCTCAACAAGCTCTGATACCACTTGTTGATCCCTCTTGAATACATCTTGAATTCCTTAGCTTGTGTAAGCTTTAGTTATGCAAGATAAATCCTACACAACTATGGTAGAAACTTTGTAAAATATATCAAAGATTATGCGGAATCTAATCTTTGATCAATAAGAAGAATAGGCAATTAGATCAGGAATTCTAATGAACACACCTATTAACAAACAATGCTTCAATATATTTATACGAGATCTTAACTAGTATTAAGGTTACAAAACCTTGAAGCTACGAATTCTAGATGACAATGTATATTAACTGACTGACATCTAACTCAATGCCCTAGGACCTCCTTTTATACACCAAGGAGTCCTAATGGGCTTACAATATATTTCTAAGACTTAGAATATTCTCTATGATCTATTCTATAAATAACTAATACTTAATACATAAGTAATATTAATCTTCAAACAATCTTTATCCTTTCTCTAAAAATTGAAACACTTTCAGCAGTATTAACTTATACACCAGCAGCAGTAATATTTCAGCAGTCTTAACTCTGAGCAGTCTTAATATTCATTAGCAGTACTAACCTTGTACTAGCAGTACTAACTTGATCTTGAGCAGTAATAAAAACAACATTAAGATAACTTTAAATCCCAACAACAATCTTCCTTCAAACCTTCCTGTTTTTTTGTAACTCTGGAAAAGGTGACATATGGAGAATTTTGTCACTTTCCAGAAGACGACCCCCTAAAATACACGACGGCCCCCAAATATATATGGGACCGCCAGATGTTTACGGGACTGCCAATAGAGGAAGTCACTAAATTCTTCATGTCTCCTCCTTTTCAGCATTCCCGTCTCTATCTACTCCAGCCACAACTACACCTTTCCGAAATAAGCCAAACATCTTTTAGATGTTTCCTCTCCAACCACCATGCTTTGCACAAACTTTACCTATTTAACAACATCATTTTATTCATCCTCCTCACACATATTCAAATCCTCTCTTCTAAATTTCCCATTTCTTTTCATAATCCACATGTCTTCCTTAAAGAAATCCTCTCGTGATTACTCACGAAAACACCAAAAAACTATTCTAGATTCTTAGAGGAAAAGTCATAACCTTCCCCTCTCACCACCTTCTCCTTCACCAAAAGGGCCTTCACCTACCTCTCCCATCTCTACTAACTCTTTTTCATCCTCTTCACCTCTATAAAACTCAACTTAAAACGTAAATGAAATTCATCACTTATCAAATCTGCTTGACATTAACCTCCAACAAGCAATTAAAGCCATAAATCCTTCACCTCCTACCTCACCATATATCCCTTCACCTTCTTTAGATCAAATAAACTTTCATTCGGAATTTTGTCATTTTTGCTTGGGAACCCGAAATCTATTTGATACATTGAAAGATGACCTTAATCGTATCAAATCTCTCATAATTGGTCCTTCCACTCAATTTTCGTCCTCAGTAACAACCTCCTCACCATAATTGAGCACTCTCGAATGCTTAATTTCCCTTAACAATATACAACCCATCTTTTGATTATGGCATCTTCTACATTTCAAGAATCCACTAGTGTAGCTCTATGTCTTAATATGTCTTTATTTTATGCTTATCTACTTTATCTTGTAATGATTCATACTATTATAGCTTCAATTGCAATCAATGCTTATTGTATGAGCTTATTAAGTAATGAATGAAGCCACTTTATGATTTAACTTGCATGAATTGCTATGTTGCTACTTGTTGAAAGATATTTATCTTGCACTTGTACCTCTAACTTTGTTTTGTAGCAAACAATTTTTGTAAGATCGATCCCTTGGTGCCCCAAACGAGAGGGAGCATACATCAAGGATGATTCTTGATATTGTCGACTTCTTTCTTTATACAACAATTCGACGATCATCCTTTTTGAATTCGCCAAAAAGGGGGAGAAATGGAATGAAAACTCATTAATAATTTGAAACCTTTAATTTTATACAAAATGATTTTATATTTTGTCATCATCAAAAAGGGGAAGATTGTTAATACAAATAATGTCTAAAAATGCTATTTATATTTTTTCGACCTCTCAATGTTTTGATAATAACAAAATGTAAAAACGTTTACGATAAAAATAAACGTTTACAAATTATTAATCGTAAAATTCCATTTCTAAGATTAGTAATCACTTAAGGTATGAACAAACAAATCATTAAGCATGATTAGTGATCAAGAAAATATTTTTCTCTTAACCATCACATTTTTACAAAAGTATTTCACAAAAATAATTATACAAAATATTTTCTAATTAAAAGAAAAGTTTTATTTAAAACTTAAATTTTGAAATTCAAATTTTCCCCCATAATGGAAGGTTCCATAACAGATACAATCTTCCCCACAAAAAGACAAAAACATGAGCATAGTCTACTGGGCGGCCCCCAGATTTATCTGGGACCGCCGGGACCGCCCTCAGTGACCGTTGGGTTTTCTTGTCTATAAATACTGCTCCATTCCCAGCAGAAAAATAGACCTCTTTGCACGAATTTTTCAAATAACTTTCTCTCTCTAAAAGTCTTCTTTCTCTCTCTAAATCTCTTGATCACTAACATTCTTAGAACTTGTTTCAAGTGATCTAATCTCTTTTTCTCATCTCTCCTCTCAATCAAGTGCAAGAGAAGAACATTCGTATTCGCCAAGAAACGAATTGTTATTTAGTGATCTCTCCTCTCTTCTTCTAAGTATCAAATCTCTATTGTAATTATCGTGTGTAATTGTGTGATTCGGATTGTGTATATATCCGATACTGTAGATCTTGTGAGTGTATAGTGCTTGTAAAGTGGTAGATTGGTTTTAGCTAAGATTAGGACTCGACATTTAGCTTAGTGTCAGAAAACAACGTAAGCAACGTGTAAACGGTTTTCTCCGCCTAGAGGGAGCTTGTTGACATAGTGAAATCTCGAGTAGGATACTCGAGGAGTAGAGTAGGGCGAAGAAGACCTTCGTTGCCGAACCACTATAAATCTTGGTGTCTTGGTTTGATTGTTCCTTCTCTCATCTCTTTATATTGTTGTGATTGTTATTTAGTATTAGTGTAGTTATTTACTTTATTGAATCATATTGTTGATTGGCTGAACATACAACTCGAATCTAAGTATTTTGAAAGCAAACTTTTAAAACGTAAAATAAACCTGTAAACTATTCACCCCCCTTCTAGTTTCCACATAATGGTCAATATGGTGAGACTAGATTGTTTACGTATGGTACCTATTGATGTGGATAATAGTCAATCTGTTAGATATTAGAAAAAGACTCGGTCACCCTGTATATTTTACCATTTATTGTTGCTCGTAGTTAAGTAGTTAATGTATAACATTCGGTAATAGGCCGGGTATTAAACCCAACATGTAAGCCCACTACTAAGGCCTTATGGCCGGTTTCATTGTTACTATATAAGCCTCTTCCATTCCATAGAAGAGGTGGGTTAGTCATTTACATAATACAAGTTCATTTTCTCTCACTAGGAAGTTCTCTCTCATTTTCTCTCTCTAGAACTTGGCTAATCCTCTAGTCATTCGATTGTGTTATGATTTCCAATATCCTACAATTGGTATCAGAGCACATAGGATGATTAGCTAGATTGTGTGTGCGTTTTCTTGGTTATTTTTGATCAAAAGTTTGGTTTTTGAAGGTTTATAGTCTTGTTCTTGGTTTTCTTCGATCTTGATGTTTGTGATGTTAAAGTTTATGTTTTTATAGTTGCAATAGCCTTCTCGTACCAAGTGGTTTAAAAGAAAC
>BQNB010142653.1:7500-17105 GCA_026074375.1 Tanacetum coccineum | reverse complement strand
AAATTTAATAGTCCGATTTGAGCACTTTCGAGTCCGTTTTAGCCTTCTGGCGAAACACGAAAGTTGTTCGGAATATCATTTTACTTTGCTGCGAGGTTTGTTAGTTTTAAAATCGCGTGATAACGGGTCAAAACTGAAAGTCAAATTTTTGCACTTTTATTAAAATGTAATAAGTTCCAGCAGAATCTTGCAGGGGCATTTTCATCATTTTCCTTCGAGTTTCAGGTCTCGGCTAAAACTAAAAAGTTGTCCGGAACGTTGTTCTGCATAAAATCTCTTTGGTGTCCGAATCGAGAAAATGTAATATAACGGGTCGTTTTGGACGAGTCAAATCTAAGTAAAAGTATATATATTTGAAAAAGTCAAATATTGACTTTATTATATAAAATGGGTTAATATGAAACTTGTGAGTTTTTATACAGATAGTAATCACTATTAGTATCATAACAATAGTATTTTGGATTTAACGATTTAACGAATAAACTTAACTAGTGGCGGTGTAGAAAATAAATATACTATATGTATAAAAAGTCAACGTAAAAGTCAAACGGAGATTTTAATCGACATTAATATGTCGTAAAGGTTAACTTGATTAAAGAGTTTATAAACTGAAAATTACTTATCTTTCCATAAACATAGATCAATTTTCCGAAAGAGCTATGCAAAATAATTATTTTGTAACGGCCCACGCACTAAAAAAACGTCTCTATCATAGTATCATTTTAATTCAATGTTTTTAATATATATTCTAACCTACTCAATATAAATACTCACTAACACACAAAGAAATCTCAAACACGAAGCACCAAAACATCAATCTCTCTCCACTCACATCATCTTTGTGTACTATTAACGATTAGAAAGCATACCACCTAGAATCGGAACTGATCCATCGCCAAATCCAGTGACCGATACCAAACGTCTCACCAGAACATGAACTCTTCGTTAACCGATGTGAAACCACCCAAACTAAGCAATGTTAACGAACATGAGCCAGTCACAACCACGTCCCAACATTGAACGAAACCAAAACTTAAACCCAAACTAAAAAAAAAAAAGAAATCGAACATGAGCCAATCAAAACAACCTGGACAGGTTTCCAACTCGAACTGATACACCGACCATTAACCGTACCTGAACTCGGTCTCATCGTATTCAAAACGAACACGAGCATTCATCGCTACCATGAGCAAGACGATAACACCAACTTGAACATGATCATGGAAATTAACTCGACTCCAACAATTTCTGTCATGAACCCAAAATTGAGCATGGCCGCAAACACAAGCACGAACAACACGGACATGAACACAGTCATAGCTTGAGTAATGTTTGAGGTGAACCAGATCATGGCGCCTCTCTTCCTCCCTCTCGTTATGTTCTTTCATATTAATTTTTAGGGTTTGCCATTGTGAATGATAACCAACTGAGAGGACGAGGGATATGATCACGAGCATTCCTCTCCATCATTTTGTTCATCTCAAGAATAATTTAAAGTGTTTTGTATGTATTAACTTATAGGAATGATCAATAGCTAATCACCGAGAACTAAGAGCCGGTTATATGGCCAAGAAATCATGGATTAATTAAGGTGCGTGAATTTAAGATGAAAGTTGTGTTAGCTATGACCAAATAATTATTCCTCCCCCATTTTCTAATATATACTACCTACTCCGTCCCACATTAAGTGCCACTTGACTTTATTCAAAGTCTTTTCTTCAACTTGACCTTAATGATTTCTTCTTAACGTATAGTATGATACATGATGCAAGATATATGAATAGATAGATTTTGACTTATTTTTCCGTCGGTAGAACTTCGTTCAATATTATATAACACAAACAAAAATATTATGTCAAGAAGTTCAAAAAAAAAGACTTAAAAGAAATTCCATTGTGAGACAACTTAATATGTGTACGGATGGAGTATCACATTTATAGGATTATAATAAATGCACATTAAAAGAAAACGCGGATCTTTCGGAGTGTGTTTTGACTAAGCTGACATAGTTGTTATTCACCCGGTTCACACACTCACTTTTATCATTATTACTATATTATCTAATTTTATAATAATTAATACATATTTTTTTAAATATTTTTGTGTCATTATAATATATCCTTCTTAAAAATAATTAATACATATTGATGTGCTTTGTTGGTTTTGGTGGTAGATCTTCTGATAAAGACACTAAAAGAAACGAACTTCCGTCAATATGTTGGTAGATTAGGAACAACGACAAGCGTTTATTTGCTATGGTAAGTGGGTCTCAACATTTGTGTAGTAAGAATGAAGAATTTGTCATGTGTTTGTCTCTATGAGAATGAGAGAACCTGTGTGTATGGTTTTTAAAAGAAAATAGAGTGAATGGATAGATATTTTTAATATATATATTCAAGGTATCCTACACTTGTATTACGTGATAATTAATGTACTACCTCCCTCTTAAAATTATTGTTTAGTTTTGACTTTCTGAGTCTTTCTTTGTCAACTTTGATCTTAAATATTTAATGTTTATGATTTATAAAAAATCTGATGAAAATTAACCAAGAAAAATAATTTTTAAACTGAATCAATACATATATTATGCAAAACAAATATTAAAAAGCATAAACAAAAAAATATAAAGTCAAAAATTTACAAAGAAAGACTTAAAAAGTACAGAATTGACGAATAAATATTGGAACGAAGGTATTAAAATTGTTATGTAGAATCGGAATAAAAATGATACTTTCAATGACAATTAATGTCCATTCGTTTTAATTAATGTAGTTTTTCTTTTCCTCGCTCCTTTCAAATTATTTACAATTACCATCATTCACTCAAATATTACTAAAGTACCACCATCAAATTTAAATCAATTCAAGTCCTTGACGGAAATGAATTTAGTCACGGAAGTATAATCCCGAGTCATGGTGGCCGGTTATATGTTAAGGTAAAAGCTTATGTGTCGAAAATCAAAACAAGAAAAGAGGGGAGGACTATTTTTGCCAAAAGCTCAAAGTTTGGAAGTATATAAAGGAATTTTACTTCCATTTATTTAATAAAAACACACACACTATATTTATTTCTCTCCCTCTCTTGCCTCACCGCCGGTGAACCACCACTGCCACCGTCGGCCGCCGAAAAATGACATGCAAAATGATCAAGTTATATTTTCTTAATCCCCTCATCATTTCCTACGTTTTCCACCAAAAATATATAGCATGCAATGGGTATTTTTCTAGTTGGAGTTCGGGTTTGATTCAAGTGTTTTCGGTTGGTAAATGGGTTTATCGTGGGTAGATAATCGTTTTTGAAAGTTTGGTTAAATGGAAAAATGTTCAGTTTTTGGTTTTGGTCTGGTCCGAAGTCACGGCTAGGAACAAATGGGACGAGACGGAAACTTTTCTTGTTCAATCTTGCTTAATATAGCATTGTAAGTATTCTTATTACTAGTAACATAATCGTTTTCGCGATTTGATTTGTTTTCGATATATTGCATGTGATGAAATCCGAGGATCTTGCGCTAGATTAGTTGTGATATTGAATGATTGAACGATATGGATATCGTGTATCGGCTAGTTTAGACATGTTGCGAGGTGATTTTTGGGTCAAAAATATATTTTGGTGCGTTTTGTAAAAAGCAAAACTGAGCAGAAACTTTGGCGCGGAAAACGATGTTCGAGATTTTGTAAAATCTAATTTTGGTTTAGAAAATATGATAGAGAGTATTTTTTACGATCGTTTCGGTATAAAGTGGGTCTCGTAACTCTTAATAACGAAAAAGTTACGGCGAAAACAAGATTTGGAAACTTAAATAATTCCAAACAGCTATTAGCTATTTTTGGAATCTGTCCAGATTTTTAAATAGTCATTTTCAGCACTTTCAAGTCCGTTTTAGCCCTTCGGCAAAAAACAAAAGTTGTTCAGAATGTCGTTTTACTTTATCGCGAGGCTTGTTAGTTTTAAAATCGCATGATGACGGGTCAAAACTGAAAGTCAAATTTCTGCAATATATTAAAAATGTAATAGTTCCAGCAGAATTTTGCAGGGGCATATTCGTCATTTTCCTTCGAATTTCAGGTCTCGGCTAAAACTAAAAAGTTGTCCGGAACATCGTTTTGCATAAAATCTCTTTAGAGTCCGAGTCGTGAAAATGTTATATAGCAGGTCGTTTTGGACGGGTCAGATTTAGGGAAATATATATATAAATAGTCAAAGTCAAATAAAGTCCAACGTTGACTTTTGAAAGTCAAAGGGTTGATAAGAGACTTGTTAGATGTTTATAAAAATAATAAACATTATTATTATTACAAGTATAACATTTTCGACTTAACAAATTTTATAAAAGGGGATAATGCTAAAAATAGAAGCTTTTGAAATATAGTATACTTATACATACAAGTATATAAGGAGAATATCGTCGGGGGTGTCATATGAATGGCAGGACGATGATAAAATAGATATGGATAAAAGATAAAGTATTTTACGGACTAACGTGACAAAATGGACGGATTTTCCAAAAATAGTAACTTTTCAAAAATATAAAGTTTCCAAAAAATCGAAAGTTTTCTATGAAGTGACGTATCTTATAAATAAACAAACGATTGTAACCTAATATTGTGGGGTTTTAGGATCTAAGACGCGCAAGTGGATTTCTCATCACATGTATGAATATATAGTACATATGATTTTGTCGTTACGATGTACGCATCGTTGATCGTACTTTAAGTATGTTGTAATCGAGCGACGTAATTTATAGGTCGTGACCGTGTTCGTTGATTGTTCATGGTAGACTCGATTGTTCGATCGTCGTCTTCGGTCGAGGTGAGTTCATAGCCTCGCTTTTGAACTGTTTTAAATGTTTTAAAACCCGCGAGGGGGATACATGTTGTTTTGAAAATTGAACGCGATGTGTTTTGATACGTGATATGATTTCATTGCTATGAGTATATGTCTTTTACTGTGTGACTATTAATTAACGAGGAGGTAAACGCTGAATGCATTAAATAGATCTATTGGGTTTGACAACCCTGTCCGGGGTCTGAATCCGATGGTGAACACCCTATAACGGACATTTTGTATTGAGAATAAGGGTAGTGGCATACTTCCCGGTCAGTTTTTATCCTAAATGATAAATGTGTTAAGGTTCGGTACACGGGCTCATGTTAGTAGAAATCATAATATAACTTGCCTTGCAAGCAATGTTATAATTGTTTTTGTGGAACTGAATATTGCGTTCTGACTGTTATTTGTAAACTCTATGAATTCACTCAACGTTTTGTTGACGTTTTTAAGCATGTATCTCAGGTTAGAAGATGTTGATGGCTTGGATGGGACGGAACACAGATATCAGGGATTGTTTCTCGGTGAAAATTTATACATTTTATAAAAATGGGTTTTGTAAGAAAGTCGTGATGTGACTAACTAGAAAATAAATCTTTGAAGTTATTTGGGACCAATGTAACTCTGATTTTCCTCATATAAATAAAATAAATTTTGTTTTATAAACGTATCATTTGAACGTTTACTGGGTGTATTATGAAGTAGCACCCTAAATGTTGCATTCCGATGCGTATCGTATTTTGGGGGTGTTACAGTCCCATAAGTTTGCATCAAAAGAAATTCATGGTTCAAAATACAATGAGGATAAAGTTGTGCAAGTGAAATCTATAAAAATATTATCTTGAATGAATGAAGACCCAATGCACTTGATATATGCCATAGAAAGTTAAGCACCTGAGAAATACATGCTTAAAAATGTCAACATAAAGTTGGTGAGTTCATAGGTTTAAGTTTATAGTAAGAGTGGACTGCAAGATTTCAAAGTGTATGACTATTGTATCCATACGATTAAGTTTATAGTAAGAGTGGACACTGCAAGATTTAATAAAGCATGACATATTTGTAACGCAATACAAAAACACAAAAAGGTAATTAACTATTGCTACAAAGTCTCATGACACCGCACTGTGACATAAACACAGTATTATGCAATTTAATCACTCAAAAGTACCTAAGCAGGTGTTCAACCCGAAACACCCTGACTCCGACATGGTATATGTCCGTTAGTTCAGTCCTCCGGAACTAGTAAGCGCTTAACTTACCCGAACGAGGATGTCAAACCCAAATAGATCTATTTATAACACTCGCGCTTACAACACGTAATTAACGATTCATGATAATTTGGGCATAGTGGGTTATCGCTACTTAGGCTAATCCGTAATCATTTAAGAAGAAAGGTACTTGCGTCCACAAGTAAAAATAAGCAATGTATCTCATCCCAAGATTTATAAAATAATGATAAATAAGTTAAAGCGAGGCTATAAACTCCCATTAACTGAAAGTATTTATTGGTGAAATATCAAGTAGGTGGAACGTCACAACGAGTTCCGAAAGCAACCTAATAAGTAATGGGGCATTTAAGAATTATGCATATGAAATGAAATGAGGCAAATATATTTCTATAATATTATATCACCACCTATTAGTTTGAGTTTTAATTGTATAAGTTAAAATAATATTTACGTCTAATTCGTCATTTTTATCCATCATTAATATACTTTACCATTATTTTCAAGTAATTAACTTAGTAAATCCTATCTTGCTTACTAAATAGTATTTTTTTTTGAAAGTTTTTGACGCGCCTAGAAAATATATAAGTCATACTATAATATTTGTTAAGGTTTTTATAGCTTAAACGGACTTGAAAACGTCTGAAAACCCCAATTTAATTATTAAACAATCTATTTTATAAAAAATTACATTTTCTTTTTGGGGGGGAGAGTCCATGTTTTATAAATGCTATAACTTCTTCGTTATAAAGATTTACGAAACGAGCGAATACTACATTTTTGTGTAAAGTCGAGCTCTACAAAATATCGTTTATAAACTTTTCCCGACCCGGACCCGAAAAGGGTCAAAAACGTCACCAAACGTGCCTGGACAGATTACTTATAAAACAGTTTTGCCGAAAAAATTACTAAACTTGTTTTGACCATATCTCATTCGTTTTAAGTCCGATTTTAACGTTCTTTATATTCACACGTTCGTATTTAAGTATACTTTCTATTTTTCAAAGCCTCGGCTATTCAAGTCAAGTTTTACTATACAAAAATATTTAAAGAAAATCTGAACAACAACTATTTTTTTTCTATTCTACCATTATTTTTCACCTACAAGTTACAACTCCATACTAGCCTAATCTCTTTCACCAATTTCCATCACCACAACAACTTCATACTAACCTAGTCTCTTCCACCAATTTATCAAGAATAAACATAAAATTAAGAACATGTGTGAGTCCCTTGTTGAATAGATCTCTGCAGCCTATTAAGGATGATAGCCAAGATGTATAAATTACAATTTGACTACTGTAGAAACATCTGATTATAAATTTACTATGTGATTAAAGGCGAAATCTTAACACACGTACTCAAGAAAAACAATGAAGAAAACTAAATAATAATTCTAATAATCTGCTTTGAAATGCATTACAGATGATCTAACTATGAGATATGATTTTTGATGAGATCGCGCGCGCGTGCTCACGGCGCTCGCTCTGAACTATGCCAATAGAATACTTTTATAGAACAAGGATAAACCCTCACCTTAACAGGCTTACAACAACGCATACATATTTCTCCTAAAAATATCTACCTAATATCTCTTAAAACGACAAAGTGGTTACTAACTATTGTTCTACTATCGGTACTAAACTATCTATCAGTACTTAACATTTGTACGTCAGCATGGTACTACATATAAACTATCAGTACTAAACTATTTGTACTGTCGGGGTACTATGTTAGGAAAAACATAAATCCAAACAATCCTCCCTTAAACATGAATGTTGAACTCTTTTAACTTCATGTTTCTCAAACTTCTTTAACGTATAGAGGATGTATCCAAACACTTTTCCATTTCTTGATCTTTTAAACTCTATCCTTCTTCAGCAGCAACTTTGTCTTCACAGCAACACAACAACATCTTTTCAGCAACAATCACAAACTAAGTTGGACTTGTAGTTTTTGGCAGACTACAGCACATATCGGATCACGCGCGCGCTCGCGCGCTCACTATACTCAGTAGCCATTTGCTCTGGGATAGTTATCTCTTCATTTGAAAAACATGGCGAGTTAATTGTACCATACAGTTTTTGGTAAACTGTCAACTCTCTCACACTCGACCTCATGGAAATGATTTGTACTTTACCAAATACGCGCTTGCTTTTGAGCTACGCCAATGCTTCATTGCATAACATGGGTGCATTGATAAACCATATAGTATTTTTATCTCCAAACTATTAGGCTATCAACAGATTTGATTAGTCTTTACATTGGAATCTGTTTTGATCATGGACTAGCCTAAACTCTGAACCATGAAGCAAGGTGAGTTGAGGAACCTATACCAATTTTTGTAAATTGTCACCATATAAATGGATGTGTGAGGAAAGTCTTTACACAAGCTATTTGCTATGGATCTAGCCCTGTTCTTATGCCTGTTAAGCATGGGTGAATTGATGACTAACATTTGTTGTGTGGTGGTTTAGCCAAAACACTCAAAACCCTTCTAAAATATCATCAACACCACCTCCCCGCTCTCAGCTCACGCCGTTGCCAAGTACATCTTGATAAATCTATTCAACTCTAAATCCATAGTACTGTCTTCTTCAAATTCTAACTTTAGTTTTAGCATTTGCATCAGTACTTCCTTTCTCAAAGGATACTTCTTTTCTACCAGCATATGAATGACTAACCCTGTCTCAGTCACTAAGGTATGTACCCCTGAAGAACCATGTAGTTTCTAACTCACAATCATCTCCATATTCCCACTCGCTCCCCCCCCCCCCGTGAATTCAAAACTCTATCATAATCATCTAGATTGGAACATAACCATTCAAATCTCCCCAAAGTTACTCTGTCAAAAACTTCAGGTATTCTCATATCTTGATATCTGTCCCATTACAGTTGATACACAGCATATCAAATCTTCTTATCACTCACTCAACCTCAACAAGTCGATTCGCCAAAAAAAGGCGGTCGCAAGAAAACAAAATCAAAAAGGGGGAAAATGTTGTAGACGAGCCCCAAGAGCAGGTAGCAGCGGGCCGTTGGCTATCGGTCGAAGAAGAATTTCTTGCAACATGTTACGTGGCTGTTTCGGAAGATAATAACGTCGGAAGGTCACAAAAGCATGAAACGTTTTGGTATCGGGTTTTGAACTAGTTCAATTCGAAAAATTTTCAAAAACGTACAAATGATATGTTGACTAGCAAATGGCGTACGTTGAATGCCAATTGCCAAAAGTTTGACGCCGCGTACAAACGGGCCAAACGTTTAGGGAAAAGTGGCGAAAACGATGTGGATTTGATGAAACGGGCTCAAAGTATTTACCGTGATGAGCATAAAGGGGTCTCGTTTTCTCAAGAAGATGTTTGGGCCATTTTGAAATTCCACCCGAAATGGGACGCACCCGAACAAATTGACTTAACCGGAGACGTCCCCAGGGCTACCCAAGAGGATCTATTCGGTCACGATGCATGACCACGTCCGGCCGGCAAACCACGGCCCGACAAGAAAACCAAATCCGACGCCACGGCGAGCACCGGTGGAAGTAGCGCG
>BQNB010142652.1:6796-17105 GCA_026074375.1 Tanacetum coccineum | reverse complement strand
CACAGAAAATCAGGTAGTCACAGTAAAATTTCCGTGACTTCTGATGGCGGTCCCATATATACATGGCGGTCCCAAATATATTAGGGGGCCGCCCCATGTTTATGGGGGCCGTTCTTTGAAGGCAGGAAAATTTTCTAGTTTTCCTGATTTTCTGCAGATCCTGTACAAAAAAAAATTCTATTTCCTCTTTTTGCAATCAACTCTATTTCATCATGAATCATCTAATACTTAACAATTAAAATCATAACACCCATCATTCCAAATTCAATCAAAGAAACACATGTATGCATATTGCCTAATAGATAAGCATGCGTATCATCATAGAGGTAATTATAGTGTGTCAAGTACCATGAAAACAAAATGTTTAGGATGATAAAATCGAAAGATCATTCAAGGCAAGTTATGTTACCCATACTACATACTAATTTATCACTAAATAATATAAGTTTAAGTAATGAAGCTTCATAGAGTAATAAGTAATAAAATTAATAATGTCACAAAGCACATTTCCATATTCCTCACTTCTTGATAATTCTCCACAAGTTTTTGAGGCCTTTCCCGATTGACTTTAATCCACCATGTTGCTCGTCTCGAATCTGAACTTGATGGTTGATGATTTTGGTTTGACAGGTGTAGAAGGGTTCTAAGTAAGGGTCAATGTTAGGTAGGTTTTGAAAAACTTGAGGAACTTGATTGGTTAATGAATTGACATAATGAATGGGGGAAGAAGTGCTTGCACGCGAGGTCCCTTCGCCATTGCCATCATTATCATCATCGTTAAGATGAGAAGAGGATGGTTGGTCAAAGGTGGAAGAAGAAGTGGAGTGACGACCTCTTCTCGTGCCACGATCCTTTCTAGGCTTTCGCTCTTGTTAAGCGGAAAGAGGATTCATGACACGGTCGTACAAGACATAAGACTCATTGTATAATTTATGATTTTCATTCATGTTGACTTTAAACAAACGGTCAATAACATACCATAGGGTAAGATCAATCGCTTTTGTTTAACGACCCACTCCATTCGTTTTGCCATAAAATAGGCAAGGTTGAACTTTTCGGAGTGTACAACACAATAAAGCATGTAACAAAGACACGCGGGAACATGATCTCGATTACCCCCCAGACAAAAAACATTTTCCCGAATAATCTCTTCCAAAGGCTTTGGGGTTGGCTTAATTTCACGAGTTAGAACTTGATATTCAAGAACATCAATCGCTCAACTCCCTCATGACGGTTGTGACAGACTTGAACCTTCTCCTATCTATTCGAATAGACTAAATGAAGTCATTTCAGGAGAGGAGGGTGGTTTTGATATGGACCAACCATAGGGATACCATAAGCCAACATATTCAAAAGTGACTATATTTCAGTAAAGACGCAGGCAATCCCTCACAATGTATGTCAAGAAATTTACGCAAATCTCAAGAGAGTAAGACATAGAATTGATTTTTGAATCACAAATTCTATGAACATTTCACCTTCATCAGAATAATTTATTTGATATTGACTATAAAACTCAAGAATGAACCGAGGACAGATTTGGTCATTAATCTCAAGGTAGGGGTGTTCAAAAAAACCGTGAAACCGACGAACCGAGCCGAACCGCTCAATCCGAAACCGAAAAAACCCGAAACCGAAGAAACCGAAACAAAAAAAAACCGAAACCGAAAAAACCCGCTTATAATGGTTCGGTTTCGGTTTTTACTTTTAGATATCCGCGGTTAACCGAACCGAACCGTGCATATTATACATGATTATTTTTCAACTAAATATTCACATCATTGTACAAGTAATAAAACCGATCATGCAATACTTTTTTGTATAAAAAAACCGCACTTTTTTCGCTTCGGTTTTTACGAATGATATCAACCCATGGTTTCATATGAGGTTGAATTTCGCGAGTTAAGATTTTGTTTTTGTCGACGACAATGGTTTTCTTGTTTTTAGTACGAGTGACTTGACCTTGTCGAGGAATTTGAATGAAAGACTTGACGACACTTGGAGACGGAGGAGTGGTTTTATAACGACCTTTACTAGGAACACTTATTGACAAGTAGTCGAGTGACCACATGTCGGTGTGTGACACTTGACCTTTGAACGGTATTTTTAAGATTTGACCGAATTCCTCAAGAGTGAGAGAGAATGACTTACTTTGTATAACAAAGTTGACCACAAAATGACCCGTGGAGTTATAATCAAAAGTTAGTTGACTATAGAACTCGAGAACAAAACGAGGAACAATTTGTTCGTTTATGTTCAACAAACAATCGAAATCAATTGATTCAAACTTAGCACGGATGTGACTCATGTTTTCAAAATTTTGACTCACAACCCTACCCTCATGAAAATATCGTTTTTCAAGACTAGCAATTGTGTTTTGTAATGGTTGATTAAATTCATTTGATATGAGTGGAATGTAGTTTCGGGTCTTTTGATGATCTAGTGCGGTAATTGGAGGCATTGTTACCTAGAACAAAACAATCAAAGTCATATTTTAATCTCTTATATATGTGTTGATATTTTGAGTTCGTGCCTAGTGTGTGCCTAGATGTACCAAATGTGGAGTAACGATTAACTCGACCTAAAAATTAAAATCTTAAGAGTTAATCCAAACGCTCCTTAGTTTAATTTTGCTCATCCAAACATGTCGAAAAATACATATGAATTATGTATCTCGACCTTTGTTCATGAGATCATTATGCATGTGTTTGAAAACGTTTTTAAGTTGTATTGACAATGCATAACCACAATTTCATTATGTTCCTAACGTGAGTAATTTGAAAATAAAATTAGGGTTTTGGTTCGAAATCAATTTTTCAACAAATTCACTAATGTATGCAAATCCTATGTCTACGGGAAGCATATTAGTTATACATTGTATCCTAGTAGTCTTAATTGTGCAATATTGAAAGAAAAAAGAAAAATCCCCAATTTCAATTTTAGTGTTCATCATGAACCCTAGA
Organism: Tanacetum coccineum; assembly: GCA_026074375.1. Lineage (NCBI taxonomy): Eukaryota > Viridiplantae > Streptophyta > Magnoliopsida > Asterales > Asteraceae > Tanacetum > Tanacetum coccineum. Next base: position 14,142 of record BQNB010142652.1, on the reverse strand, counting down.
CTCAAATTGAAAGAAAATAGATGAATTGACTTACAATTGATGATCTTTAAGATGTTGTGAGTGATTATAGGTGTTGATTTGATCTTTAATTATAGTTTTAGTGGTTGATTTTGAGTTTTTGGGGTGTTGTGTTCGTGTTCGTCGCTGCAGATTTGAAAGGGGGTGTTTGTTTTTGTGTTTTGAAAAATTTTAGTTAAGTGTTTAAATTTTGTGCTTGCTGATGGCGGTTCCATATCGCCTGGCGGTCCCAGATATATTGGGGGCAGCCTAGGGTATGGGGGCCGCCCTCAGTGAGAGGTTTTGGACTCAGTTTTTGACGAAAATTTTACAAATAGGAGTGACATTTTAATTTGCATTTCGCGAATTAAAAATGCTTAAGGTACTTCGGATGAAGTATTTAAGTTGTCACGACACGGAATGGAACACCGACTAGAATTGAGACAAAAGAAAGAGAAGCGGACTAGTATGATTTATGGAATGTGTTCCATCATTCCTAAATCATGACGTAGATAGTTAAACGATTCACGTTTAAGGGGTTTCGTAAGAATGTCGGCGATGTTATCGATGGACATCACTTTTTCGATTGAGATATGTCCTTTCTGGACATTATCACGAAGAAAGTGGTGACGAATTTCGATGTGTTTGGTTTGAGAACGTTGCACCAGGTTTTTGCTAAGGTTAATCGCGCCTTTATTATCGGACATGATTGGGACGTCATCGAGTCGAATGTTGTAGTCGATAAGAGCTTGTTTCATCCATAGTGCTTGTTGACATGACTTTCCGACGCTTATTTATTCGGCTTCGGTAGTGGATATAGCAAGAGCGGTTTGTTTCTTTGAGAACCAAGATGTCAAAAAACATCCCACGAACGTATAAATACCGCTAGTGCTCTTTCGATCCACATAATCTCCCGCATGATCAGAGTCGGCATATACTACTGTTGCTATGCCGGTTCTCTTAGGATACCATAATCCTAAGTGCGTTGTGCCTTTAATGTATCGAAAGATACGTTTAACCGCTTCAAGGTGAGAGGTTTTGGGAGCCTCTTGGAAGCGGGCACAAAGGCAGACACTAAACATGATATCGGGCCTACTTTCCGTTAGGTATAATAAACTACCTATCATGCCTCGATACTTGGTACTATCTACCGACTCACACTCTTCGTCTTTCGTGAGTTTGGTATCAGAGGACATGGGGGTTTTCATTGATTTAGATTCTTCTAAGCCAAATTTCTTAAGCATTTTTTTAATATATTTAGACTGATTAAAGAAAATACCGTCTTCCATTTGTTTTATTTGTAGTCCAAGAAAGAAGTTAAGTTCACCCATCATGCTCCTCTCAAACTCGTCATGCATGATTTTGGCAAATTCATCACACATGTCTTGGCAAGTCGAACTGAATATGATGTCATCGACATATATTTGAACGATGATGAGGTTTGAACTTCTCTTCTTAATAAAAAGAGTGTTATCTACCATTCCCATTTTATATTCATGTTTAATAAGGAAAGCTTTTAATCTATCATACCAAGCTTTGGGTGCTTGTTTAAGACCATATAAAGCTTTCTTTACTTTGTAAACATGATCTGGTTTTTCAAAGTCAATGAATCCTGAAGGTTGTTCCACGTATACCTCCTCATTGATAAACCATTCAGGAATGCACTTTTTACATCCATTTGGAATAGTTTAAAGTCTAAAGCACAAGCATAAGCTAATAGTATCCTAATTTACTCAAGTATAGCAACTTTAATCTATTATACCCTTGTCATTTCTTTTTAAAACTTTATTATATATATATATATATAATATCATCTCATTATAACCTAAACACACACACCACCACCTCATAAACATTTTCGGCGCCCCCTTTTGGTCGGCCCGAGTTTTCCGGCCACGGTATAATATACGGCGGAGGATACAAACGATAGCTCCAACTTACCCACCACTCCACCACGATCTGCAACTGCCTCGTATTCTTCTCCGTGCCCAGCAACCGCATGTGGCCACCCCCTCGTTGCTCGCCGCTGTCAACCGCCACACCACACGACACCAAGATAACCAACATCACCACCATCTATATCATCATCATCATAACACCACAACCACCATCATCACAGCCGCACCACCTCACCGTCATCATCATCTTAACACCACCATCGCCATCACCTCATAAAACGGGTGCGTGTGGTTTACTGATAAAACCCATCAGGGTGCGTGGGTTTATGGCAGCACCATAAGGTGCGTGTGGTTTTTAATAACACCACAAAGGGTGCGTTGGTTTGACAGAGTCACCACACCGGGTGTGTTGGGTTGGTCTCTAGCAACAACATAAATTGGGGTGTTTGGATCCGGGTCAGCCACCCGAAATGGGTGTGTTTGGTTTTCATTGTGGCAGCGAATAAGGGTGCGTTCGGCGTATGGTTAGCACCATTAAGGGTGCGTTTGGTTGTTCATACCGCAGCAAGGGCTGCGTTTGGGTTGTGTTTTCATCGATTAGGGTACGTCTGGTATTAAAATACAGCATAGGATGCGTTGGTTTTCGTGGGGTTAACAAGCTAGGGTGTTTGTTTTGCAGGTATAACAGCGTAAGGCGTGTTTGGTTTGGCAGGAAAAACAGCCTTGGGTGTGTTTGGCTTAACAGATTGCTCCATAGGGTGCGTTTGGTTTTGATAAAAACCATAAGGGGTATGTTTGGTTTGGATAATAACCACAAGGGGTGCGTTTGGTTTGCTGAGTTACACCCAAGGGGTGTGTTTGGTTTGGCAGTTGACGCCAACAGAGGCGTTTGGTTGTGCAGGAAGCACCATAAGGATGCGTTTGGTCTACAACCGACTAGGGTGCGTTTGGTATATATAACATTTGACTAATAAAAATAACATAAGGTTTTAATAAATATTAAAACCGGATAAATATTTATTGGTGGTTTTAAATAGTTAAATAAATATAATATTTATTAATTTGTTTAATTTAGATATAATAATATACATATATATACTATATCTAGAAAACGCGAGCATTTGAAATACTTGAATGCAAACGGATTGCAACATATATTGATTAGGAAAACGTTAAGTTTGCGAAAATGGAAAACATTATAACAAACCGAAAATGTCATGACGAAAATATATATATTTAATAATGTTTTTACTAAAACTTATATTATTTTAGAAACCGATAAGAGAATAAGTTTATTTTTAGATATATTTAAATTATAACTTACAATAACCAAAAACAACGAACGAAAATATATTTTTACATGAGACGAACTGTTTTAGACGCAACCCGTCGAAGAAACGAAATATATTTTATAAAATATTATTTATATTTTATAATGATTATAAATTGTTACAAACATGGTTTGATTAATTCATAACGTTAAGACATGTGTCAACCTTTGTACAAAGCCTTTTTCATTAATTCAAGGTTGTCAAACTTAATTGGTTTAATTAATTTTTCACAATTATTATATATATACCTGCACGGTTATTTTATACTTTTCATTAATCTTTGGATTAAATTGTCTTGTTATATATTTCACGGTAGAATTATATTAGGGTTATTTTTCTTAAGTAATATATAAAGAATATATATTACACACTTTGCGTATATTTTCAATTTATTTATTTAACCAACCACCAAACCATTACAACGTTAAATCTAAATCTTTATCAACGTGTGGCGTTGATGTAATCATCCATCAGAAAACCCATATACATTATCCTAGGCTAGTGAGCCTTAACCGTTAGGATAAGCTGCACCTTCTTGGTCGAGCCGTTTTAGTTTTCGTTTTGCCTGGCGCTTATTGTGCGCTTTCCCGCCAATCGTTCTACAACATCGATGTGAGTTTATAGCCCCTCTTTCACTTGTTTTACATTTACTTTACAAATCTCGGGGGAGAATACATGCTCAATACAACTTATTTACATGTTCGTTTACAATATCTTTTACATACTATTCTACACACTTGGTTTACATACTTGATTTTGCAATTCATTACAAACACAATTACATGGTTGTATTACAAGTCTTAGTTTTCTTACTTTGTCTACATTACTCATTTGATACAAGTTTAGAAATTGTTAACATACTATTACGACTCAATTACTTGATTTATATCAACACCTCTTTTCTACTTATGGATTTAAGTACTCAAGCTATTTCGAAATACCAATAGTTAATTTTTATTGGACACAAGTGTTTCGGTTATCATCTCCTGTTTGCACTGATGACTAATAACATAACCACATTGCCCTATTTCATGAACTGTTAAATTCTTGACCGGAGGACCGGTTTAGGAAAGGCGGTGTATAATTAGATCTATTTGGGATTGACATCCCTATTCGGGTGATGTTGCGCTCAACTAGTTCGATGTACTGAAACAACGAACGCATACATGTCGGAACAATTTAGATGTTGCGGGTTTGAACATCTACAAGGGCCTTTATTTGCATTAAATTGCATACATATATGTCGAGCTTCAGTATCATGAGCTTAGCGACATACAAGTAGATATTATTTATGTGGTACTGTATCTGTTATAGTAGACCCATACATATTGGAAAATCAACGATTTCACTGTCCATACTACTTATTGAACATTACTAATTTTTGAACACTTTTTATTATATTGCGGCGAAGCAATAAACACTCAACTCTTTTGGTTCTACATTTACTCTTACATTTTTGGCGATTATTATAAGGTTTGAAATGGTCATACATACTTTATAAATCTTTGGATTCTACTTTACAGTTATCTTATAAAACTTATGAACTCACCAACTTAATGTTGACACTTTTAAAGCATGTGTTTCTCAGGTGATAATTAGATGATTGGACTTACTTGGATGTGGCATTGGAGTCTAAAAATTGGACAAAGGATTTTCATTCATGGATTTATTCTTATATACAAAAATGATCAAATCTCGTTGTATTGTTTTCAAGCTTTTCATTGTGATGACAATTATGGGACAAATGTTATATCAATTTTCAAGAAAATCAACGAGATTACTTTTCAAACGACACTTAGAGGTCGTTCTCTCATATCTTGTGCTGTTGTATTATGAAGTAACGCCCCTGACACATTTCCGCTGCGATCTATTTTTGGGGGTGTTACACTTGCTGTTAGGTATAATAAACTACCTATCATGCCTCGATATTTGGTACTATCTACCGACTCACACTCTTCGTTTTTTATGAGGACATGGGGGTTTTCATTGGTTTAGAATCTTCTAGACCAAATTTCTTAAGCATTTCTTTAATATACTTAGATTGAATAAAGAATATACCATCTTCCATTTGTTTAATTTGTAATCCAAGGAAGAAGTTAAGTTCTCCCATCATACTCATCTTGAACTCGTCATGTATGATTTTGGCAAATTCATCACACATGTCTTGACAAGTCGAACCGAATATAATGCTATCGACATATATTTGAATAATGATAAGATTTGAACTTTTCTTCCTAGTAAAAAGAGTATTATCTACCATTCCTATTTTATATTCATGTTTAATAAGAAAAACTTTTAATCTATCATACCAAGCTTTGGGTGCTTATTTAAGACCGTATAAAGCTTTATTAAGTTTATAAACATGATCTGGTTTATCAAAGTCAATGAATCATATAGGTTATGCCACGTATACCTCCTCATTGATAAAACCATTCAGGAATGCACTTTTAACATCCATTTGGAATAGCTTAAAATCTAAAGCACACGCATAAACTAATAGTATCCTAATTGACTCGAGTCTAGCAACTGGGGCACAAGTTTCATCATAATCAATGCCCTCTTGTTGATTATATCCTTGAGCAACTAGCCTAGCCTTATTTCGAGAAACAATATCGTTCTCGTGTAACTTATTTCTAAACGCCCACTTAGTTCTAAACGCCCACTTAGTTCCTATGATTGGCATATTCCTAGGTTGTGGAACTAACTCCCAAATGTCGTTAGCAATGAATTGATTTAATTCTTCTTGTATGGCGACTATCTAACTATCATCTGTTAAGGCTTCATTCACATTCTTAGGTTCTATAGTTGATAGTAAACAAAAGAAGTTACTTTGGTTTTGGGCTTGTGATCTAAGGGTTCTTTGGTTAAGGTTTTTTATGACATTTTCTAATGGATGGTTCCTAGATTCCTTAATATTGACCATTTCGTCAATTTCTAAAGTTTCATCCTCAATGTCATTTTTTAGGTTTTTCTTTTCGGTAACCTTAATTGCTTCTTCTTCATCTAAGTCATCATCCACCAAGGGTGATGTCTTAGATTGTGGTGGAGTTTCATCGAATGTCACGTTGAGTTATTTTTTGACTTTCCTAGTATGTTTATTAAGGATGATGTAGGCTTTACTATTTTGCGAGTATCCTAAAAAGACACCATCGTATGACTTTGGGTCAAACTTTGTAAGGTAGTCTTTAGTGTTTAAAATAAAGCACTTGCTTCCAAACACTCTAAAGTAATCAAGAGTAGGTTTCCTACCTCTCAAGAGTTCGTAAGGTGTTTTTCCTAAGATGGCTCTAATTAGGATTCGGTTGAGAATATATGTTGAAGTATCTACTGCATTACACCAAAACTTTTGTGGTAACGATTACTCATTCAATATAGTCCTACTCATTTCTTGAAGTGCCCTATTTTTTCTTTCAACCACGCCATTTGATTGAGGAGTGCGTGGAGCTGAGAAGTTATGTGTAATTCTATTGGCATTACAAAACACTCCAAATTGCATCTTATTATCAAATTCCCTACCATGGTTGGTTTTTATTGACACTATTGTACATCCTAATTGGTTTTGAATTTTCTTACTAAATATTTCGAATTGATTAAAGGCTTCGGTTTTATCCTTAAGGAATCTAGTCTAAGTATACCTAGAGTAGTCATCTACTGTCACACCCCCAGACGGGGCCAGGATGGAAAACGTGTCCGAGGGCGTGACGTCATAACAATCCGAACACAAAGCAACAAAGAACAACCACTAATCATGGATGTTTGAAAAAGTTTACTCGTTGCATAAAAGAAAATTTAATTAAGTTTTACAACCGATCATATGAGAGTTAAATGTAGCGGAAGCATAATAAAGTTTGACAATGACAATGAGTATATAAATAGATAAGTCTTGAAATTGGCGAAGTCACATAGCACATAGACTCCATTTAGCATCAAGAATCAAGCCAAGCTAAGCACCTGAGAAAACATGTTTAAAACGTCAACAAAATGTTGGTGAATTCATACGTTTAAGTTAGTACAAGAGTGGACCACAAGATTTCAAAACGCATGCGACTACTATAACAGATACAACATCACATAAAAAGTATTTACTGTTACACTAAGCTCATGACACCGATACTAATAA